>CM064509.1:51477635-51665135 GCA_032716605.1 Paralithodes platypus | reverse complement strand
CCTCTTATTCTGCGCTGGGTTAAAGGAAATATATTTAATTATCTAAGACGCTCCTCGTATGGTTTGTTCTTTAGGCTAGGTATCTTTTTGGTAACTCTACGTTGAACTCGTTCTAGCCTGTCTATATCTTTTTGGTAATAAGGGCACCAGGATTGAACGCAGTATTCCAGAAGAGGGCGGACTAAGGAATTGTAAAGAGTTAGGATATCTTGTTTGGATTTGTGCTCATATGATTTTTTTTTCTTTTTTCTATATTCCAACTACTCCCTATCGGGCATAGGCTGAGAGCCTATACATTCCACCGCTCAACACAGTGAAGCCACAGTGAAGGTCTCGTTCCAGTCTGGGGAGTGAGACATGTGAAGCATCCATTCATGGCTCGAAGCAGCTCCATCTCTGAAGCCGCTGGTTGTTTCGTTCAAGTGCTTCACTGTCTCACCCTCCAGACTCAGATCCTCACTCTCAGAATGCCACCTATTGAGCAGTGAACTCACTAGGCATTGTCCCCCTGTAGCATATTTTGAATATGGGAATATTCATACAGTGCCATTTAATCAGGGAACAATGAGGGTATTTTGGGGCATTTCGGTGAGCTTTGTGGTAATGCACTGATACTAGGTACAGCACAAATTCAATCCCAATAATATTTTCCCATTGACATATTGGGATTTGAACTGGGGTCCAGTGGATTACAAATCCAGTGGCAAGACCACTCCACCACACCTCTGCCTATAAAGCCAATTATTTTGTTTGCCTTCATTAACAACTTCTGAACATTGTTGTCTCGGTTTTAGGTTACTTGATATTGTTACTCCCAGATTGGTTTCTCTGGCTACACTCTTAAGCTGAGTGCCATTCATCGAAAAGTTTGCTTTCTCATTTCGGTATCGGATTATGTAGTACTAATTTACATTTATCCGCATTGAAACTCATTTGCCAAATTTGGGCCCAACATGACAACTTAACTAGATTGTGTTGCATATTGTCAACTTGTTCATTTGAGAGTACGCTATTTGCAATGTTTGTATCGTCAGCAAACTTTGAGATTGTACAGGTGAGACCCTCACTTATGTCGTTGATGTAAATTAGAAAGATAATTGGTCCTAGTACCGACCCCTGGGGTACTCCGCTACTTACACTGGTCCATTTAGATGCCTTACCTTTTATGACTACTCTTTGCTTTCTGTCGCTGAGCCAATTTTCTATCAATTTCAACACACCGTCTTGTATGTGATGCGCTTTTAGTTTTAGCAATAAATGTTTGTAGGGAACTTTGTCAAAGGCCTTTTGAAAATCAAGGAATATAATATCTACAGCTTTACTCTCATCATAGAGGTTGAGGAAATCATGAATGAAGTTGTTAAGCAGGAACGTTTGTTACGAAAGGCGTGTTGTGTATCTTTAAGTATTTTATTTTCCTCTAAGTGATCTACGAGTCTGTCTCTTATGAGTGTTTCTAGCATTTTACATACAACTGAGGTTAAGCTAATTGGACGATAGTTACTGGGTAGGGATTTGCAGCCTATTTTTATATCGGTGTTGGTTAGCTTCCACTGATCAGGCATAGTTCCAGACTGCAAGGATTTATTGAATAGCAATGTCAGTGATTTTGAGATGTCATATTTAGCTTCCTTTAGAACTCTAAGTGAGATTGTATCAGGTTAAGGTGTTTTATTTACCTTGAGTTTATCTAAAAAAATCAATACCTCTCTCTCTGTAATGGTGATATTGCTTAAAACATCAGAATTATCAATCTAAATCGGCGATGCTGTAGGGATATCACTGAGGTCCTCTGCTGTAAAAACTGATGCAAAGAAGGTATTGAGGGCATTACTCATTTATACTTCGTCTTTGGCGTATTCTCCATTTGCATCGACTAATGGTCCAACAGTTGAAGTAACTACTTTTTTATTTCTGATATAACTATAGAATTATTTTGGGTTTGTTTGACTTTGATTGGCAACATGTAACTCCAGAGTCTTTTTACTTTGCTTAATTAACTCTTTGGCTTTGCATCTAGTTCTACAAATTTCACCCGTTCTCGTCATTGTGTGAGGATTTTAATCTATCATTATCAATCATTTTAGCAAGCAAACAGTCTGAAATCTCTTTATTCCACCATTTGGGCTTATCATCAAGGCCTGTATGCCGTATTTTCGATGGTATGCAGTCTTGCACTGCTTTTAGGTAAGTGGTTGCGAATAATTCCCAAGATGTATTTATGTCATTATTGTTAATTAGAAAGCTCCAGTCAGTTTCTTTAAACATTGCTCTAAGCTTACGAAAGTTTGCTTTCTTGAAGTTAGGGACTTTCTCGATGCTGCTAGTTGGTTTGTTACTAGTAAACTTTAAACTGAAAGTTATTGTATGATGGTCGCTGTTACTGAATTCATCACCGACTTTCAAATTCTCTATTAATTCTTCTTTTGTTGCAAGTACAAGGTCAAGAACGGTATTACCACGGGTCGGCGATCGAACAAATTGATAGAGCGAACTCTCTTGCAAGTTCGCATACAAGTCATGTCCAGAGTGTGAAGTAAGAATATTGCCCCACTAGGTGACAGGTAAATTAAAGTTGCCCAAAATTACAATATCTTGTGAATTACTTACATCTGCAATTTGTTCGTAAATTTCTCGGTCAGTTTGCATTGATTGAGCTGGAGGTCTGTATTAGAGATGGAACGAATATAAATTTTCACTATTTGGGAATACGAATACGAATACGAATTTTTGTTGGTAAAATTCGCGAATACAAAAAGCGAATAGCGAATATTTCAATCTTTCTTGAAGCATGAAATTGTCATCCTTCAAGAACTGGTAATTCTTTTTATATCACCAACATACGTTAATAAAATTACTATGAAATTATTTGCCGGAAGCCAATGACGATGTGAATGTGTAAAGCTGCGTGTTTCGTTACCACCACTGATTAGCCATTGGGCTTTTGGCAGAAATTGCCAAAAATGATCAGTGATATCCGAGACATGTTTACATACAGTATTCTCATCATCCAGCATATTACTGTTTCATAATCATCAGCCAACTTAAAATAGTCCTGTATAATATTTAATTATCACTAGAACAATACACTATATCATGTAGGAAGCCTTCTGGAGAAATAGGGCAAATATATTAAACAATGCATGATAAACTAAAGCATAAATGTATGCTAGAATAGCATTGACAAATCGCTAGATAGTCACCAGAGACTAAAAACTTGTATGTCACTAGAAATTTGAAAACATATGTTGAAGTATCTAGAATAATCTTTAACAATCGAAAAAATCTCTACAATTCCTTGAAATAGGGAACATAACTTGAATATCGCTAGAATTTATCACATCTTGATGTCGCTAGATGGAAGTGATGGAAGTGATTCGCTGGATCTAGCGGTAGCCGGTACATTGGCAACATTGTACCAAGACCATTTATTCCGTTATAGCCTAATGAACAAGGTCAGATTTCGGAACTATTACAATTATTTCAAAGTTCAGAGATCATCAGATTGGTTTGGAAGTCGATGTACACAATTTCAGTTCCATTAGTAATCCCGACACTGACTTACGGAAGCGAAGCATGGACGTTGGTTGAGAGACTCAGACCAAGAGTGAGAGCAGTGGAAATGAATTACCGGTACTTAAGGAGTGCGTGCGGAGTTACATGGAGGGATAGACAGACTAATGAGGAAGTAAGAAGGAGGTGTGGTGTGGAGGTAGATGTGCTGGAAAGTGTGAACAGGAACAACTTGAGATGGTTCGGCCATATGGAACGTATGGAAAGCGAGAGAATGACTAAGAGGGTGTACGAGAGCGAGGTGGAGGGACAGAGAGGGAGAGGTAGACCGAATGAGAGGCGGAAGGATGGAGTGAGGAAGTACATGAACGAAGGCGGTGCTGGTTGGGGGGAGGGCCGTCGACTGACTGGGTACAGAGGTGCATGGGGGCGGTTCGTTCGTGGCCACCCCTTCGGGGATCACGGCGTCAGGCAATAGATAGATAGATAGGTACTATGGTACTTAGAGGGTTTAATAAAGAAGCATGTCTTTCCCCGACATCGTACAAGCGAACGCACGCTTTCAAATGTAATAATTTACATGTTTGTATATCTTCTATTGATTTTTTGAAAATATTCGCATGTTTGCAAATAGCTATGAATGGAAATGCGAATACGGATACGAATACGAATATTGAAAAACATAGCGAATATTCGTACATACGAAACGAATATTCGGTCCATCTCTAGTCTGTATATTAATGCAAGTATTATTTTTGTACCTTCATTATTCTTTATTAGCACAAAGGATGTTTCGACATTCACAATTTGAGGTTCTGTCATGAGGGTCGGGTTAAGACTTACTTTGATATAAAGTAAAACGCCACCTCCATTTCTATTTATTCTGCTTTTCTCAAACATTACATAACCGGGAAGTGAATACTCCGCTAAAAAGTCTGTCTTCTGTGTTGAGCCAAGATTACGTTATGCCAATCACGTCATAATTTTCTGTAAACACTAGTTCCTCTAAATCTGAAAATGTATTGCGTATGCTACGTGCGTTTGTATGGAAAACCTTTAAAGTTGCGGTTTTAGAACTCACGGAACGCTCTTTAATCAAATTTTTGATTCTGGTCGGATCTACATTTACATTCATGGCTGTCCTTGGTCCTCGGTCGTTATCCCTGGCGGTTTTGGATTTGGGTCTTGTTGATGGAGCTTTATCCAAATTCGTGGTTCTTGATGGATTAGCATTTAATTCCTTCGCAGGTCGCCGCCCTCGCTGTGTTCGGTCCTACTTCCGGGTTGTCCTGTGCCAAGTCGATTTCTTCTCCGAAAATCCTTCATCGATCGTTGAAAAGATGCCCAAAACGTGATGCTCCCACCTGGTTCAGATGAACTCCATCGTACGAAAACAAATAGTCATCATAGTAGAAATTGTCCCAGGTGTCGACGAATCCCACGTTCTCCTTCCTGCAGAGGTATAGCTAGACAGCGATATGTGCTGGTGGCTATGTTGTAAAATCGGCTCTCTACAATGAGCCTAAGGACAATTCCTGAGAAGGTGATCCTTCATGACTTCTCCTTAAACGACTTGATCAACTGCTGGTACTTTAAAAGTAAATCTTCCGACCAGGTTCGCTGTACATCGTTGGATCCGACGTGGATGACGTACATTGTATTAGCAGGGGCCAGCTTTGATACTTCGTCAACTGCAGCAACTATGTCGTCTACACCACCACCAGGGATACAAAAACGCTTCCTGGTCTTAGGTGCCCTGGCGCAAAACTCTGTGAGCTGACCACGTATCATCGAGTTTCTCACGAGCCGAACTTCTTCTGTTTCCTTTTCGTCATCTGAGTCTGTGAGTATCTGGAAACAGTTGTGACACTCGGTAACCAGTATGATTTTCCTGGTCTTGGGGCAAACGTTGTTCCTCACAACACGGAAGTTGTCTTGAGAGGGAGCAGAGTCACTATTTGTTTCTTGTGTATTGGAAGCATCTGCTGAAGTGGCTACTGCAGGTGTTGGATTGTTGGCAGTTGACGTTTGGGCGTTGGTGGCTGCTGGAGTTGAAGCGGTTACAATTGAAGTTGGTGGTACTCCAAAGTTGAGTGATACAAGCTCTTGGGAGAGATTCCAGCTTCATGGTGAGGGTGTTGATCTTGTTGTGGGCTTCATCTAATTTTGCTGTCAAATTCTCTCGTTGCTGGCAGAGTCGGCAGACTTGAAGATCGACAGTAGCAACCATAGAAGCACCAAACCTACCGGCGCAGTTCGTACAGGTGCGAGGAATGGTGGCAGTCACTTTCTTCAGATCACTTCACTCACTTAAAAAACACTTTGCTTACTTTAAAACACTTCACTCACTTTAAAAACACTTCACTCACTGCAAGTCGCTTCACTTACTTAAATAGGCCAACAGGGGTGATAGCCTAACCGAGAACAAATATGTTGAAATACACAGAAATAGGTTATCAGGGGTGATAGCCTAACCGAAATGTTTAAAAATTGAAATACGCAGCAATAGGCTACCAGGGGAGATATAGCCTAACCGAAAACAATTTATTATATATGATTTATTTATTTTGTCTTCTTAAATATGCAGTGATAGCCTAACTGAAAAAAAAAACAATAATTAAATACGTAGAAATAGACCACCAGGGGTGATGGCCTAACCGATAATATAACAAATTGAAATACGCAGAAATAGGCCACCAGTGTTGATAGCCTAACCGAAAATAATAAAATAGAAATAACGAGAAATAGGCTACCAGGTGTGATAACCTAACCTAAATATATATATACAGTATATATATAACAGAATAATTATGTAACTATATATACAATTCACCAAATAGAGATTATATAAAAATAAAAAGTATAACTGCACACAAGGGGTTAATGTACTGTATGTAACAACAGATGGTGTGGTGTCGTTGCAGGCTAGCCAAGCAGGACTCTTTTTAGATAAACAAAGTGTGTCAGTCAAAGGTTACTACAAGATCATGCGATCAACAACTAAAATTACAGATATATATAGCTAGAGTAGGATACTGAATACAATAACTATTATAGACTTAATATATATTATACAAAATAAGGCATGATTACAAGTGTTGTTGTTGTTTGCTGCCTCACAAACTATAGGAGTTGTTTTGAGATAAACAGAAGTTTATCAGTCAAAAATACTACACTACCACACTACCATGCAAGCAAATGCAATTACTGAAACATATAACACTAATTACAATTAAGGCTGATATATAATATGAAGAAAACAAAAGCAAACAAGTTTGTTTACAAGCCGGTGGGTGAGTAGTCTGCATCGTTAAAGGCAAAACAGGGGTCTATTTGACAAACAAACCTTTACCAGTAACAAATACAGCACAAAATCATGCAAAGCAAATACTGGACGGTTTAGCGAGCACTTAACTACAGATCATGCACAACAAATAAGGGAATGAACAATATAATACTTAACTACAGATCATGCACAACAAATAAGGGGATGAACAATATAATACTTAACTACAGATCATGCACAACAAATAAGGGGATGAACAATATAATACTTAACTACAGATCATGCACAACAAATAAGGGGATGAACAATATAATACTGGACGGTTTAGCGAGCACTTAACTACAGATCATGCACAACAAATAAGGGAATGAACAATATAATACTTAACTACAGATCATGCACAACAAATAAGGGGATGAACAATATAATACTTAACTACAGATCATGCACAACAAATAAGGGGATGAACAATATAATACTTAACTACAGATCATGCACAACAAATAAGGGGATGAACAATATAATACTGGACGGTTTAGCGAGCACTTAACTACAGATCATGCACAACAAATAAGGGGATGAACAATATAATACTCAAATTATTGTCGGGCGACGAGACAGGCGTGGCTGGAGCTGGCGAGCGGTAGCCGAGAGAGAGAGAGAAATTAAGGGGGCCCACCTCGTTTTGTTTTTATCTTTCTCTCTCCCTCTCTTTCTGGGTTGTATCCATTCGGCCCCATTCAGCCTACTGTTTGAAGACGTTTATCCCCATTCCTGTGTCAATTTTGTCCTGGCGAGTGGTAGCAAGCCAGCATATTTTTATAAATAAAATTGACAACAGGCTAAATTTGTATATTTCCGGCCAAGCCGGATTTCTCCATACAATGCTGGATCGCTATCGCTCACCAGGAAGAAACGGCACCTGGATAAGGATAAACGTCTTAAACCAGTAGGCTGAATGGGGCCGAATGGATACTCTATCTATCTATCTATCTATATACTCCGGCCCAATCCCCTTTTTTCCTATTTTTATTTTTATTTTCTATTGTATTCTATTTTATTCTATTTTATTATTTATTTATTATTTTTTTTATTGAGGGTGGCCGACTCAAGACAGAGCAAGTACAGGGAAAACCCAAAACAACATAAATCAACGAACACACACAGATAAAACACCAATTCACAAACATCTAGGTCACCCAGGAGAAGACCCAGAGACCAGGGTCACCAAGGTTGCTCCAGCACTCCCCCGGCCCCCGACCACCCGGAGAGGTTCTGATCTCGGCAGGCAGACATGCAGCGGAGCCGAAGCCACAAGCTCGCCCACCACACTTCCAGGCGCACCCTTCATATTAATCGTCCCCCAGGGCCAGGCGCCTGATGGACTATTATCTAGTCAAACTTGCACCCGACCCCTTCCCCCAAATTACCACGTGTTCACTCAACTATTCACAAGCATTCTCCATTCTCCGAATGGATACGAGCCATAGAAAGAGAACAAATATCAGGTCACCCCCTTAAGTTTAAGCTAATATATGCAGAGGGCAGAAGGTACTAGCAGAGGTCCCATCCAACAATACCATCGACCCAGGAATCAATCTCCCGAGCAGAGGAATAACGAGATTCCTGGATTACTGAATAATAATAATAATAATAATAGTTCTTAAAGCTAGCGCATGCTAAGCTAGCTAAGGATAGCTCAATAAGGCCGATTAGGCGTATTTCCATTGGGGTCCTGTACTACTATCCCATCCCTTTGCTCATGAGGGATGGTAACGACTCAGTGCTTGTGAAAAATCTTTAATGCGCCGAGCGTGGGCGCGAACCCGGGCCTTCTGGGTGGAAGTCCGAGACGCTAGTCACTACACCAAGCGAGCCGCTTGGTGTATTAGTGAACATTAGTGAACATCAGCCCGTAGCCTGGAACATTGAAGGATTGGCACAAACAACCTTCAGATTGTACAGAAGATTGGTAATGGGTGAACAATATGTAAAATTTAGAGTAAGGAATCAAGAATGATCTACGATAAATAACTAGACAAAAGTTAGAAAGGTTGATAAGTAACTGAAAACTATATGTGACATTTAGGATGAATAGAAAAATATAATTGACAAAATAGATAGATTGACGTGTTTTGATAAATTGTTCATTAATACGTATGTATGTTTGTTTCTATTATTCAATGTGTGGTATCCCTAGTTCAAGTAGTACTGATGGTGACGATATAAACAGTGGACGAGAGAGAGCTCGGTGTGGTTTGTGGGAGGAGGAAGCTGAGGGTGAATGTCAATATATGTAAAGTGTTGGTGTGTAACAGAGATGTTTGTAGGGTAAATCTAAATGTACGACTGGATGGGGAAATACTGGAACAAGTGGAGTGTTCTAAATATCTAGGAGGAGTAATAGGCAGGGCCGCAGAAGTGGAAATCGAGGTAAAACAGAGAGTATATGAAGAAAGGAAAGTTTTCTGAGCAATGGGAAGTATGTGGAAGGTGAGAAATCTTGCAATGAAAGCTAATAGTGCAATGTATCGAGGGATAGTTGCACCAACAGTGATGTATGGGGCTGAAACATAGGCTCTGAAGGCACAAGAGAGAAAAAAGTTAGATATGATGGAGATGAACTGCTTCAGGAGTATGAGTAGAGTGACGCGTAGAGATAGATTGAGGAATGAAGAGGTACGTAGGAGAATGGGACAGCATGACCCATGTCGGCCAGAGTGGACATAAGGGTGCTGTGCTGGTATGGAAATTTTTAGCGAATGGGAGATGAAGGGCTTACAAAGAGAGTATATGAGTACGATGCAAGGGGAGGTAGAGTGAGAGGAAGACCTTGATTGAAATGGAGAGATGGTGCAGTACAAGCGTTGTAAGGTAGAGGGATGACTGTTGAACAGGCAAGAGAAGTGGTAATGAATAGGAATTAATGGAGAATGCTTGTGAATATATGAGTGATAATGCGGTCGTTAGGAGAGGGGGTCGGGTGCCAGTTGGACTAGATAATAGTCCGTCAGGTGCCTGGCCCGGGGAGCCGGTCATGCCTGGATGTGAGGTGGGCAGGCATTGTGGTATGGTTCTTCTGCGTGTCTGCCTGCTGAGAACGGAATTTCTCCGGGAGGTCTGGGACCGGGGGAGTACTGGAGGCCCTTAGTGATCTTTGGTCTCTGGGTCTTCTCGTGGGAGACCTAGATGTGAGTGAATTATTATTTGTCGTTGTTATGCTGTGTTATGTGTGTATATACAGTATATATATATACTGTATATACATATACTGTATATACATATACAATTATACATATACATATACATATATATATATATATATATATATATATATATATATATATATATATATATATATATATATATATGTATATATATATATATATATATATATATATATATATATATTTATATACAGTATATACCTGTATATATATATATATATATATATATATATATATGTATATATTATATATATATATATATATATATATATATATATATATATATATATATATATATATATATATTATATAAGGCAGAAAGGCAGTTGAGGAGAAGAGACAGTGTTTTGAGAGGGTTTTACAGGATGGTAGTGTTGAGGTATGGGAGAGGTACAAGGAGAAAAGGAGAGAGGCAAAAAGGAAAATTAGAGAAGCGGAAAAAGATGCAAACGAAAGGTGGGGTCAAAGGTTGAGTGAGAATTTTGAAGAACGAAAGAAGATGTTCTGGAAGGAGGTAAATAGAGTAAGGAAAGGAGGACAACAGAGGGAAGAGTCAGTGAAAGATGCAAATGGAGAATTACTAGTGGAACGAGTTGAAGTGAGGAAAAGATATGCCAAGTATTTTGAATCTTTGCTAAATGGAAGAGATGGAAGAGAAGCAGTGATTGAAGCAGTGGTTGATGGAGATAGGTTACCCAGGCCACCCAGGTGGCAGCGAATGAATGAAAGGATTGAGGAAAATGAGGTGAAAGAAGCAGTGCAACAATTGAAATCGGGAAAAGCAGAAGGTTTGGATGGTATTGCTGTGGAGTGTATAAAGAAGGGTGGAGATGTGATGATAGATTGGTTGGTGAGACTTTTCAATGTGTGCTTTGTGATGTCAAGGGTACCAATAGACTGGAAGAGTGCATGTATTGTGCCGTTGTACAAGGGGAAGGGAGATCGACAGGAGTGTTCAAGTTATAGAGGTATTAGTTTATTGTCAGTGGTTGGAAAGCTGTATGGCAGGGTGTTGATAGAGAGGATAATAAAATATACGGAAGTTGCAATAGGAGAAGAACAGTGCGGTTTTAGGAGGGGAAGAGGGTGCGTGAATGAGATGTTTGCAGTAAGACAGTTATGCGAGAAGTATTTAGAGAAGCATAAGGAGATATTTTGGGCTTTTATGTATTTGGAAAAAGCGTATGATTGTGTGGATCGTGAAGCAATGTGGAAGGTGTTAAGGATTTATGAAATTGGAGGAAATTTGTTGGAAGCAGTTAAGAGTTTTTATGAAGGGAGCAGAGCATGTATTAGAGTAGGAAATGGCGAGTTGAGTGAATGGTTTGAGGTATAAGTAGGGTTGCGACAGGGTTGTGTATTGTCACCATGGCTGTTTAATATGTTTATGGATGGTGTGGTGAGGAAGGTGAAAATGAGAACTATGGGAAGAGGATTGGGTTTAGTAGGAAAGAATGGTAGAGATTGGAGTTGAATCAGTTGCTGTTCGCTGATGACACAGCGTTGGTGGCGGATTCTGAGGAGAAATTGCAGCGGGTAGTCAAAGAGTTTGGAGTGGTTTGTGGGAGGAGGAAACTGAAGGTGAACGTTAATAAAAGTAAAGTAATGGTGTGTAATAGGGGTGATCGTAGGATGAATCTAGATGTGAGGCTGGATGGGGAAATATTGGAAAAAGTAGAGTGTTTTAAATATCTAGGAGGATCGATAAGCAGGAGTGGAGGTATGGAAATGGAGGTAAAACAGAGAGTGTGTGAAGGCAGGAAGGTTTTCGGAGCAATGGGAAGTATGTGGAAGACGAGAAATCTTAGAATGAAAGTAAAAAGTGCAATGTATCAAGGAATTGTTGTGCCAACAGTGATGTATGGGGCTGAGACATGGGCTCTGAAGAAAAAGGAGAGAAGAAAGCTGGATGTGATGGAGATGAGCTGCTTGAAGAGTATGTGTGGAGTTACCCGTAGAGACGGATTGAGGAATGAAGAGATAGGTAGGAGAGTGGGGCAGCAGGAACATTTTTCAGCCAGAGTGGACAGAAGGGTGCTGAGCTGGTATGGTCATGTTGAACGAATGGGAGATGAAAGGCTTACAAAGAGAATATATGAATCAGATACAAGGGGAGATAGAAGGGCAGGAAGAGCCCCATTGAGATAAAGAGACTGTGTAAGACAAGCTTTGGATGATAGAGGAATGCCTATAGATCAGGCAAAGGAAGTGGTAATAAACAGGAATGAATGGAGAATGCTTGTGAATAGTTGAATGAACACGTGGTCATTTGGGGGAAGCGGTCGGGCGCAAGTTGGACTAGATAATAGTCCATCAGGCACCTGGCCCGGGGAAACGATTAATATGAAGGGTGCGCCTGGAAGTGTGGTGGGCGGCCTTGTGGCTTTGGCTCCGCTGCATGTCTGCCTGCCGAGATCGGAGCCTCTCCGGGTGGTTGGGGGCCGGGGGAGTGCTGGAGCGACCTTGGTGACCCTTGTCTCTGGGTCTTCTCCTGGGTGACCTAGATGTGTGTGAATTTTGTGTTTTGTCTGTGTATGTTCGTTGTTTTGTCTTGTGTTTTGTGTTTTCCTGTTCTTGCTCTGTCTTGAGTCAGCCACCCCCAAGAAAAAAAAAAAATAATAATAATAAAGTAGAGGAAAATACAAATAAAAAATAGGAAAAGTGGGGATTGGGCCTGAGCATATATATATATAGTATATATATATATATATATATATATATAGATATATATACCTATATATATAACATATATATATATAGATATATATATATATATATATATATATATATATATATATATATATATATTATATATATATATATATATATATTATATATATAATTATTATTGTTATCATATTATATACTTGATACGTGCTTATATCCGTATCGCTATGCAGTCGAAGTCGATAATGAAAGCTACGCATGACCAAGGTAAAAAGTACTGGGTAATACTGTATGTTCTTGTATGAATTTATTTTGTATTCGCCACTTCGACTGTGAACATTCCGCCAATAATAGATTCGTGTGACAAAATCTTAGTTCCATCAGCTTATATTGTAATGCTACAGAGACCTCATTTAAGTGTGCGTCAACAAGATTTTATCGAATTGTTTGTAACTTTTTAAAGAAGTTATCAATAGATAATTATGTTTAACATCAAATTAACAATTCCTTCCCTGCCCAGCATGGCTCCTTACAGTGAACAGTAGGTGTGCGCAAGTGATTGGTATATATTCAGTATAAGTAATAGGAAACAGTAAATAGTGATAGATTCAAAATAAATATTTGAACAATATACTTACATTATCATATTACAAGAAGGACAATGGTATGCGACATCAAGTGGTAATTAATGGGGGCCACATGCTTTTTTGTCTCCTTTTCTCTCTTTCTCTGGCTAGTATCCATTAGGCCTCATGCAGCCTACTGTTTTAAGACGTTTACTCCCATCCAAGTGTCGATTTTTTCCTGGCGAGCAGTAGCGAGCCAGCATATTTTGTTTAATGTATTTTGACAGTAGGCTAAATTTGTACATTTTTCGATAAAGACAAATGTCTCCGGCGAAGCCGGATTTCTCCATACAATGCTGGCTCGCTGCCGCTTGTCAGGAAGAAATTGACTCCTGGATGGGGGATAAACGTCTTAAAACAGTAGGCTGAATGGGGCCAAATGGATACAAGCCAGAGAAAGAGAGAAAAAAAGCATGTTAACCCATTTAATAGGTTCAATATTGTCCTGTTTTTATTATTGGTAGAGTAATAGGTCAAGTAATGGTGATGGTTCCAGGTAGTGAGTGATGCATGAGAGTGTAGGAGGTGCATGGCGTGACTCTCTGCGTGACCTTACTTTAAACTACAACACCACCACTCTCATACTGAAGCCCCTGTGTCAATCGAGGTCACCTACTCTTAACAGGTCACTTATGTTCCATATTTGCCCGCTCTGATAATATTTAACATTAGTTTATCCGTCGTTCGGGGAGTTATTTCCGGTGTTCTTGCTGTATATTTATGAATGACTTGGATTGGTTTTGCTATTGTCGAGCATTATATTATTATTGTCGAGCATTATATTATTATTGTCGAGCATTATATTATTATTGTCGAGCATTATATTATTAGTTATTGTCGAGCATTATATTATTATTGTCGAGCATTATATTATTAGTTATTTCCCGAAGCTAAAAAGATGCTTCCTCAGAACGCCTCCAAGCTAAGAAAACGGCCCCCCTCTCCCCTCGGACCCTTCATATTAAATTGATACATTTTTCGGTAGAAAAATTTCCCGGCCAAAGGCTGGTTTCGCAAAATGTGGAAGGTCGTTATAGTCCGTCCAGAGAATATTGACACTTGCCTGGGGCTGCGAAATGTGTTATAATCGCCAAGCTAATAGGCTAAAACGTAATTAAATCGTCAAACTGATGTATTTAAACAACGGAGTGAGGTGTGGAGTAGGAGTAGGGGGGAAGACATTAGATAGGAACAATTGCATGTTTATTCAGCCGGTACACCATTTCATTCCTACTGTGTGTGTGTTTTTTTTTTTTTTGTGTTTTTTGTTTTTTTTCATAAGACAAGATAATCATCCGCTAGCAGCCAATTCCCTGATACAATGTTGGACAATATTCACAGTATCAATAATATATATATTGTTTGCTTCATAATATAACACACTCAACTATTAAAATATAATCACAATACTATATAAAGGGACAAGTATAATTATGTATCGCACGGTCAGCATGAATTTAGTTAAGTATATCTTCACTGGCGTCAGTTCAATTAGGGTCAGCTTAAGGGGAAGTTTTTAGTTTGTTCCCTAGACCTCCATTAAACTTAAAATTACACCCCCTAGACCCCGTTTCAAGATACATTTGTACATTTTTCGATAACAAAATGTCTAGCGGAGATTTCCTATTGGAATAGTTCACTAGTCAATCACGTGTACCTCTACAATATATTTACAAATATTTCTAGTTTCAAAGGATATCAGTTATTACCAACATCTGTTCATGCCTACAATATAGTGATCACACCTCGACTACTATCACTTCTCAATAGTGTTAATAACATTATGCAAATGTTTTGATATGCATGGACAATTGAATGAAGGAAAATACTTACTAAACACAAAATTGGACAGCTCACATATGGAACATTTATATTCTAACATTTTGCTTCCTCCTTGTTAGCCTTTTATCCTTTCTAAATACGCTTGGTATTATAATACGAACTTGATGATTTCCGTTAAACCATAGGGAGGTTGGAGGTTTAAATCATGTTGTTAAACCAATCGAAGTTTTGAAACAAATTTGAAAATTATAATAAATTCCTCCCCCCCCCCCCTCCATAAGAAAAAACAAAGAAAATAAAAAAACATCACGTGTCGGGCTGTGCAAAATGTGGGCCCCGTGTTAAAAGAGAGAAAAATACAGTAGTTCCATTATGCTGGTATAGTAATCTTAGCAATCCCGGAATTCTTCTGCCAAGTTAACCCCCTTTCATTCTAACTTTAGGTATGTTCTCCGTTAGTGTACCTTGTATTAAGTTCAAATCAAATGGTTTCCCAGTGCAACTTTCTTTTAATGGATACTCTTTGTCACCCAGTTTAAACTAGGAACATAATTTATGTATCGTTTCAACCACTATAATTATGCAGTTCAATAATGGATTACAAAATAATGAAATAAAACACAATTATATGATTGTCTGTCAGTTATTCAGTTCTCAATTGTCATTCACATAATTCAAGAAAGTTCATTTTTTATTGATCTATAAAATATTTATTACCTGCGGCCTAAGTAACAATGTTCTTGAATAATAGGCCACAACGGGGAAATACAGGAAGATCTTGATATTCCATTAATCTTCAGACCTCACTCTCATATTTCACTTATGCTAGGTACGAAGGTTATACAGTCATGTTAAAAATATTGTATTACCTGTTGTATTTCTAATAAGTTTTATAAAATATGTTATAGGAAAGCCTTATGTTAACACAACATATAAATGAGCAAATGTCATCATATTCTTTGTAAGAAATATGAGATCATTTAGTTTTACAACAAACAATATGATACAAGTAGACGTTGTATAGGTGATGAACACTTAATCCTGAATGTCCTGTTGGTCAAGTAAATGATAAGTTGTACACTATATGCACCACTGTATAATGATGCTTGTCAGATACTGAATACTGAATCCACAGGTCGTAAATATATATGGAAATCTCCCTCGCTATGAATACATTTTGCCGAATCACATTTGATCGAAGAATACTTGGAATTGTAACACCTGTTATTTGTGTGACTGTAGCGGTCATTATTTATTCAGGTGGCAGTTGGGGTCGTAAACTCCCTACTATAATCGCCGATGCTTTATATTCTCCCTAACAGCATTGATTTCCGGTAGTGGGCGTCTGATGGCGATACTTGCCTTTATGCTTTACCTGTCACGCCACATACCCATACTTTTATCACGGTTTTTTGTCGTGCTATAGTCGAAAACAGTTATGTAATATTATCTTAATTTTCTAGTAGATAGTATAATACGCCGGAGTATCTTGATATCTCTGTTGAATAATTGTTGAATAGTCATTTAAAGTAAGAGTATATACTGGTGGCCATATTGGCAATATACAACAACGTAATATGTTGTTGTTGTTGATAGTTATTGTCTCATAATACGCAGGTGTCGTCATGGTAACAAGAATGATAATTAACATTTTTAAAAATAATAATATATAATAAAACACACATACATTGACAATATACAAATACTATACAATTTGTTCGATGAAACTTCAAACTATCAATATATCCACTATCCTAGAATGTGATATTATGGATATATCAATATATCCACTATCCTAGAATGTAATATTATGGAAATATCAATATATCCACTATCATAGAATGTGATATTATAGAAATATCAATATATCCACTATCCTAGAATGTGATATTATAGAAATATCAATATATCCACTATCCTAGAATGTGTTGATATGAAACTAATAAACAATCATTGTAGTCGCTATCGTACAGTGTGTTAATATAAAAACCAATAAACTATCAATATTGGCACTATTCTAGAATGTGTTGATATAGAAATATATACATCCACTATCCAAGAATATGTAAATATAGAAGCCAATAAATTATCAATATGTTCACTACCCTAGCATGTGTTGATATAGAACTTATGAATTGACAGATTGGAATCTAATGTAAATATATGCTACTGTAGCTCAACCCCGAGCCAATTCCTCTTTGAGAGAGTTTGAAAGCGTCATTAAACAATACAACTACGAAAAGGGACCTAGTGCAAGTTGTACTATGTCAAGGTATAATTATCTACTCAGTCCCCACTTGATTCTAATCAAGTCTCAGTACTTCATCATTCATACACTCAGAATAGCTACCGGAGCCACACCAACAACAACAATAGATCATGTACATGCAGGAACACAAGTCCTCTCCATACACCAACACCTTAACTTAACATAATAGGCACGCAGTTCCTAGCCAAGGCACTACACAATACAGCATGCTGTACGCTCATGTCACTACTTGTCCACCAACACCACGACACATAGCACAGACACCACTCATATACTACACGAGCATCCTCGACACCATATCTCCACTCGTAAACCACTCAACCTATACATAACATATACACAAACACCTCAACGTAAAAGCCTTGTCACAAATGAGCACAAACAAAATGCTTAATCGCCCACCACCCCCTATAGGCAGCTGAGGAACAGAGCTTTCAAGAGAAGACACAATACACCTCAACTGTCTTCGCTGCAGACGTCACCCCTCACTCGACACATACAAACACAGACTGGATGGCACACACAGACACCTGTCCCAAACTGCCAGGCCCCCCCACACTATCACGCACATCCTTGAGGAGTGCCCAGCCTGGAGTGCCAACAGACCCCATCATAACATCACATTCTCTCAACAGCTAAAGCAAGTGTCACACTATGCCAAATTAAGTGCCGACACTCCAGGACTCAAGGAGTGGTAATAGAAGGGGGAGACCACTGCCGAGTAACGTGGGTGATCCAGGGACGGGACGCCCACGGCGGGCACTATGGACGGGCACGCCACCTAACGGCAACTGGACGGGGTCGAGCGGCAACCATGCAAGACCTAAGGGAGATAAATTACGCCGCCGGGGCGGCATCATGCGCCGTAGCGCGCAAATTGGTTGGCGACAATGCTCCTGACGAGCGGCGCCCATAGGAGGTAGGGCGGCGCCTATAGATACTACGGCGGCGATGGACAGCCACCCTGTAACACTGGACCCCTACTCCGTCACACTTGACCCCGACCACCGAGGCAAACCGGTCTGTCGGAGGCGACGTTTGTGTGTGTGTGTGGGGGGGGGAGGGGGGGGGTATTAAGCTTGTAATCTAGGGAGGACACTAAAAACATAATAAAAAGATCCATAAATGAGCAAATAAATACACCCATCTCCACTTAATTAAGTGGTTCTTTGAGTAATTGGTAAAATAAGGCCATCTATAGTTAACCCTTTCAGTACCGGTGACGTCTTTCTCGTTATAGTCTGGCAACTATTAGGTTATTTTATTATGCTTACGAAGGGCCTGTAGCAATCACAAGACCTCTATTCCTCTCATTTATCTCTCTTATCTCCCACAGACCGTTCTTAAGCTGCATAAAATCGTCTAAGTAGGGCAGAACTAAGGCAAAACAGACGTCACCACCATTGAAAGGGTTTATAGATAGTCACTCGTTGATGGGATCGGATTAAGGGGACAGTGGTGGTTTTGGGGGGTCTATTTATTTATATATCAATTTATTTTTTAGTTTCCTCGCTAGACCTCCATTAAGCTTAAAAAAAAAACCCCAAAACCCTCTAACAACGATGTCCCGTGCGACGTTGCCAGGTCACAGATTCACGGTATGCCCTCCCCCTATGACGCCGCCTGGGCGTTACCGGGTTGCTCTCTGACGGCGACCTATCTTATAGCGGCGTCTGACGCAGACAGGTCGACGCCCTTGTACCGTCTGATGCCCACTGGACGCCGCCAGACGCCGCCCGCCTACCGTCCCCATCCCGTCCATGTCCATGACCTCAGCTACCGCCGACTCAGATTATGAGAGTTGTTCGTGTCGAACTTTTCCTGAGGCCCCTGACGACCTACCCCGACGTCTCCCTTGAGTTGGCGCCCACCCACATCGTGCGGCGATGTAGGCAAAGACCTCGTTACGACCCTTAAGTCGTGGAGCGTCGGCATTTAATTCGGCATAGTGTGACAATTGCTTAAGGAGTGAGCCGGCGAGGGTAGGTGCCTACCTGAGAGGTGTGGGCTTCCTATAAAAGGAAGCCTGGGGACCCCTAACAACAACAACTTCATCATACGCCTACCGACATGCCATATTTACCTTTGGTATTGCCAATATATTGTAACGTATGGGTTTCTCCAAAAACTCAAATAATACAATCATCTATACAAGTCAATACTTGTGATGGGCAGTGTGAATGAGACAGCCTATTTATAATTGTGGCATTGCCAATTATCTATAGAAACCTTTGGTGGTGATGGACAGGCTTTTCAGTATGTTAATCTTTCTAAATATTTCGTTCTCCATCAAGTACCGAATCCACACAAAAAATTATATCTAACCCGAGGTAACCCGAGGTAAAAAATAAAAATAAAAAATAAAAATAATATATACCGTTATATACAGGTATATACATATATACAGTATATGTATATATATACCTGTATATATATATACTGTATATATATACAGGGTGTCCCAGGAGGAAAGGGCATAACTCTGGGAAATGATAGAACAAAATATTCTTAGCCTAAAATGTTCTCTAACAAAAAGTCCAAATCTCGACCGGTATAGAGATATTGCATTTTGAAAATGGCATTTTCTTCAGTATTTCCCCATAAGGCTGGCCTAGCTGTCCTAGTGCCTACTAAACCTCTATCTTTCTGCAATTATTTTACCATGTTATTTTAAAGATACTATAATTCTGTAAGTTGTAAAATTATTATAGACATATTAGCTCACTTTGGAGTAGTTGGAAACTATTTGACATGGAAGAGTCCATTACAGTGATGCGGGTGAGGACACTATATAAAACCTTCAATATCTTTTTAACGGTTGAAATTTGGACTTTTTGTTATAGAATATTTTATGCTTAGAATACCTTGTTCTATTATTTCCCAAAGGTATGCCCTTTCCTCCTGGGACACCCTGTATATATATATATATATATATATATATATATATATATATATATATAGAGAGAGAGAGAGAGAGAGAGAGAGCGCGAGAGAGAAGGTATGTGGAAATTACTTAGAATATACGGACTAGATGGCAAGTTGCTGAAAGCAGTGAAGAGCATGTATGAGGGTGCAAAGGCGGCAGTACGTGTGGAAAATGAGCAGAGCGAGTTCTTTGATCTGCATGTTGGGTTGAAACGAGGGTGTGTGATGTCCCCGTGGTTGTTTACTATATATATGGATGGAGTCATGAAAGAAATACAAGGAAGAGTAGAGGATGTTGGTGTATCGCTGATAAGGGAGGGAAACAAGGTGGAAGCTACCTGTACTGCTGTTTGCTGATGATACTGTTCTGATGAGTGATAATAAATGGGAGTTGCAGGGTCTGGTAAATATGTTTGGAACAGTGTGTGAAAAAACGGAATCTGAAGGTAAATGCGGGGAAGAGCAAGGTTATGGTCTTCGAAAGGGGTGAAGCCACAGAGTGTGAGGTGAAGTTGAACGGTCAGGCTATGGAAATTTTCAGCTCATTTAAGTATCTGGGCACTGTGCTGAGTAAGGATGGGAGTATGGATGAAGAAGTGTGGGAGAGGGTGCAACAGGGGAAGAGGGTTGTAGGAACACTGAAAGCAGTAACAAGAAATAGGGTGTTCAGCATGGAAGTGAAGAAGTCCTTGCATGACAGTCTGGTAATCCCGACACTGACTTACGGAAGCGAAGCATGGACGTTGGTGGAGAGACTCAGACCAAGGGTGAGAGGGGTGGAAATGAGTTACTTGAGAAGTGCGTGCGTAGTTTCATGGAAGGATAGACAGACGAATGAGGAAGTAAGAGGAAGGTGTGATGTGGAGGTAGATGTGCTGGAAAGTGTGAAAAGGAACACCTTGAAATGGTTCGGCCATAATATGGAACGCTTGGGAAGCGAGAGAATGGCTAAGAGGGTGTACGAGAGCGAAGTGGGAGGACAGAGATGGAAAGGTAAACCGAGAGATAGGTGGAAGGATGGAGTGAAGAAGTATATGGATGAAGACGGTGCTGATTGGGAGGAGGGGCGTTGGCTGACTGGGTGACAAAGGTACATGGGGGCGTTTCGTTCGTGGCCACCCCTTCGGGGATCACGGGGTAAGTCAATATATATACAGTATATATATCTTCTTCTGCTCTCACTTGGAAGGACCATATTACCAGTCTTGCTAAGGCAGCCTCCCAGAAGCTGGGTGTGCTCAACTGCCTCAAGGGGTTCTTTACTCCTACGCAGCTTCTGGCTCTGTACAGGAGAACAGTGCGTCATTGTATTGAGTATTGTTCACATGTGTGAGGAGGATCCTCTCACACAGCACTCCTAGACAAAGTAGAAAGGAAAGCCTTTCGTATCATTAACTCTCGTCTACTCACCTACTCTCTGCAATCTTTCTCTCTTCGCCGCAATGTTGCATCTCTCTCGCTATTCTATCGCTACAACAATAATCAGTGTTCCTCAGAGCTTTCCCAGTGTATAGCACCTCCTCTACTACGTAGGGTACGTAGTACCCGTCTTGCAACACAATCCCGCCTCTACTCTGTGCAACTCTCCAACCCAAGAGTGAAACGCTATTCTCAGGCTTTCTTCTATTCAACTGCTGAGCTCTGCAACTCTCTCCCAGCATTAGTTTTTCCCTCTTCCTATGACTTAAAATTGCTTCAAACTCTGTGTGTCCAGGCATTTTGGCTCGAACGTCCCTTGATTTTGGCCCTGTCACTCTTTCAACTCTGGGGGAGGCACTCGATACAGGCAGTTCTGCCTTTTGTCTCCTCACTCACATAGAAAAGTAAAAATATATGTATATATACAGTATATACTGTATATATATATATATATATATATATACATATATATATATATATATATATATATATATATATATATATATATATTATATATATATATATATATATATATATATATATATATATATATATATATATATATATATATATATATATATATATATATATATATATATATATAATTTCTGAAATGGAGCTTCCTCTTGGGAATCGAAGTCTCACAAGGAAAAGGAGAACCAGCGTAGTAGCGAACATCTTATCTTTATTGGTTATCAAGCGTTTCGGAGAAAACAGTCTCCATCTTCAGTGAATCTAAAATAAATGAAAGTTTACATAAGAAATAAAACAAATAATTACATTTGGATGTGAAATATCAAGCAGTAATATATATATATATATATATATATATATATATATATATATATATATATATATATATATATATATATATATATATATATATATATATATATATATATATATAATAATAATAATAATAATAATAATAAGAAGAAGAAAATACAAGTATAGTAAAGCTCTTCGTGACCTCGCAAGAGTTACTTTCTACTGAAAACTAGTAAGGTAAAGAAACAATTGTCGATAGGTAAGTTAATGTTTGGGGGCTTTCTTTATGTTGCCTATTGTGCGATATTCATCTCTTTGGAGCCTGTGATGGGGAGGCCTCAGCCCGATATACAAAGGCTACTTCTTATTATCCAGGTTACCTCAGTTTTCCTTCCCAGATTGGACGTTGCGAATGCCCACTAACTTCAGGTTTCTAGTAATTGCTACTTCAAGAGGGTCATTGGAAGGTGAGGAGAACACCCATCCGTCTCACCCTGCGCGGGAATCTAATGTGCATGAGTTCTCTTGGTTGTGAGCCCAGCGTGTTAACTAAAGTGCCACAGTTTCTTGTCGTTAGGCTGTACCGAAATTGAGCTTAAGTGATAATTACCTTTATACAGGGTATAAAGGCATGCAATGGAAGTTCTATAATAGCAAGGTAGTAATATTATTCTTCACCTTTCCATCAATTTCCGATAGTCGAAATTTACCTGCTTTCCTGCTAATTACATATACCTTATGACTATACGGCCTCTAACTTGCATGCTCCGTCAAACTTTCGCTAACAGGTTATCAGCAATGTTGCACTGGACACTTTGTGCTATATAGAATACTTAACCTGTACTGACAGTTATGAATCATTCATAGGTAAAAATCATCTTCCATAACAATTCGAACACTTATTTTCATGCTTCTTTAACACATTTGTGATGCATATTATATATGTGTTTTGATAAGATGCTATACATTATTGTTTTCTACATTTTATTTAATGTGTTTATACTTAGTATTAGGTTTGTTATAAATGTGCATTGTTTCCTTAGAAAAAAATATCCATCAATGTATTCCCCACTACATCCAAACATTAGTCATGTTTAGAATAAGTTAGGTTAGATTATATTTTCCGCTAGGTTAATCTAAGTCAAGTTTAAGAGATCAAAACAACTTTAAGTGTGCTAGTAAAGATAAGAAAGCATTGGTTTGGTTTGGATGAAGGATTAACCAGGGATTGAGTTGTTATGGAACACTTGCGGATTTTTTTTGAATCGCATGTACTATATTTGTGCAAGTAAAGCCATTGATACTGATGTATAGAACAATTTTGTTAACACTCAAAATGAGATGACGGGGTTGCAAGAAACCAATTTAGCAACCCCATCAGATGTCCTCACTAACCACGGGGAGACACAACAACCAATAGCCAGACTAGCCAACATCAAGGAAAGAAAAAGAACGAAGCAAAGGGCACAGACACGAGCAGAAAAAGAAACAGCGCAGTCTACCATCATTAACCAACGTCCTCTATGGTGTCACGAAACAACACAGTCTACCACTATAAATCAACGCCCTTTACAGAGACCCACGGGAACTACAGGGCCCCTCAACAAGCATGACCTGATTCCGGGCCAATCACCAGGGCCTCTTCCGGGCCAATCACAAGGTCCGAGATACGGGAAAAAGGCGTATCCAACCCAGGAACCAGATTTGGATTATAATGAAGAAGATATGCTAATTCCTCATCAACATCCAATGTTATATTTCAACAGATGTGACCAGAACAACCACCTCTACAGTGCGGAAGATCACCTGTATCAACAATAACAGATCAACATAGAGTAGCGAAAGCCTTGCATACAACATTGAGAATAGAGGAAAATACAAATCAATGTAAAACATTTATCCTGCAACCAGGCAAGCTTTCTAAAATATTAGTTTAATTTTAAGAAATAGAGAATAACAATATCCATGTATTTCTATGTCAATTATATTTTTAAGGCAATTATTAACTTCACAAATATTAAAAGATCGAAATCCACATGCCCCTACTATCCCGAAATGAATTAATCAAGACTCAATTTATCATCTGAATATTACCTACCCGAAATTTATGATCGATAGGCAAACACGAGGCAATACCTTCCACTAGCTTTAAGGGCGATCAGTGGGTATATACCAGTGTCGGAGTTACTTCCGAATAGGGCTAGCCAATTTCCCTATGAAAAGTTCAACGAGTGTGGCGACCCAGAGGTGTGTTAGAAGAGCTAGAGGTGACCTTCTCTAGTTGTGTGTGAGAGCGGCAGTTCCTTCTGGTGCCAAACAGAAGGAAGAACTACGAGTCCTACGTCGACCAGATTCCTTCTCATGGTTCTCACTTCTCCTCATCACCCCCACCCTAAGTGTCTCTGTGTTACTGAATTTTGGGAATTATTGTGAAGGTTATATAGAATATGTTTGTGTTCAATTTAACATTATCATAGAGGCCTAATCTGGACTCTCTTTGCTCAAAATTTAATGTTCTATCGCGGTGTAAGAACATAACAGCCAACTGTACAGGTGAATTATATATATAGTATTCGGGATTTAATTGATTGAAGTCCAGGTTAACGTTATAAATAATTTGTATCTACTGTACGATATATACCCTATACTATACGTAATACTTTGTGAACGCTCAGATTTTATTCATCTGTGTTATTATTGTTTGAGTGTCCAAGTTCGTAGTGAAGTGTACAAAGAGAGCATAATCTTCCTTTTATGCTTAATCACAAATTCCGGACCGTGCTACGTCCGTTTTTCATACGAGATCAAGTAGAGTACAGATTCTCCGAGATTAAAGTAAGAACCCCTTCCGTTGAGTTTATGTTAATTTAGGTTCAAGATTTCTAATCTATATTAATTCTTGTGAATATTTCAATCGATCACGTTACACGGTTAACCATATTATTTCACAGTCAATTTGGGAATTTATATTATACGTTCCTGTGTTTAATCAGCCTTTAATTTTGGTTATTATAAGTCACTACGTCGTTCTGTGTCTTTATCTTATTTTATACTTAATCAGCCTTTATTCTGGCTATTTTAAATCGCTACTTCGTTCTGCGTCTTTATTTTATATTATAATTCATCAGCCCTCATTTCGGCTATCGATAGTCACTACTTCGTTCTGTGTTTGATTTTATTTCCAGTAGTTTGTTAATTTATTCAAACCTACTGTATAGCTAATATGTCAGCTATATTTATAACCTACTGTATAGCTAATATGTCAGCTATATTTATAACCTACTGTATAGCTAATATGTCAGCTATATTTATTCAAACCTACTGTATAGCTAATATGTCAGCTATATTTATTCAAACCTACTGTATAGCTAATATGTCAGCTATATTTATAACCTACTGTATAGCTAATATGTCAGCTATATTTATAACCTACTGTATAGCTAATATGTCAGCTATATTTATTCACTACACGTTTTGTGAATTTGAGTTCCTCATTAACTGTGATTCTAGCTCATTTACGGCTATAATTAGTTTTCGTATATCGTGTGAGAGATTATTCACCAGTATTTTATTATGTATTTCTATTTCATATGTGATGGGTTGTAAGTGACACATTTGTTCATGAAGGAGTAAAATCTAGTTAACTCTTTCCAAGTCACCAGTTATTTGCCATTGGACTTATACTCTATAGATAAGATCCGGATGTGCCATGTCCCTGTACCTAATGTTTAATGAATACAAATTAGTGTATTTACTCTGTGTGTTTATTGTGTTTGGGAGTGTGCTTGAGTAATCTATAAATATTATTAATATGGTAGTTGTGTTCCTGCCGGGCAGGATTGTATATTATTAATATGGTAGTTGTGATCCTGCCGGGCAGGATTGTATATTATTAATATGGTAGTTGTGTTCCTGCCGGGCAGGATTGTATATTATTAATATGGTAGTTGTGTTCCTGCCGGGCAGGATTGTATATTATTAATATGGTAGTTGTGTTCCTGCCGGGCAGGATTGTATATTATTAATATGGTAGTTGTGTTCCTGCCGGGCAGGATTGTATATTATTAATATGGTAGTTGTGTTCCTGCCGGGCAGGATTGTATATTATTAATATGGTAGTTGTGTTCCTGCCGGGCAGGATTGTATATTATTAATATGGTAGTTGTGTTCCTGCCGGGCAGGATTGTATATTATTAATATGGTAGTTGTGTTCCTGCCGGGCAGGATTGTATATTATTAATATGGTAGTTGTGTTCCTGCCGGGCAGGATTGTATATTATTAATATGGTAGTTGTGTTCCTGCCGGGCAGGATTGTATATTATTAATATGGTAGTTGTGTTCCTGCCGGGCAGGATTGTATATTATTAATATGGTAGTTGTGTTCCTGCCGGGCAGGATTGTATATTATTAATATGGTAGTTGTGTTCCTGCCGGGCAGGATTGTATACTAAGTATCCTAAGAAAGGAACTTATGAGAACAAACATTAAAGCGAGTTGGATTACAACGACGCATAACACAAAGTTTATTAAATCAACACTTTACATAAATTAATATGCACTGATGTACTATAAAAATCAAGGATATCTAGGATTGTGGTGTGCTTTGTGAGTGTAATTGGTATTGAGTTGCATGCCAAAACATAAGTAATCAATGCGAGCACGAATATTGTTATGACACGCACACAGTAATTAACATATATACGGTACAATCATTTTTGATGTATGTGTATTTGGCATTTATGACTTCTACCAAGGTGGAGATATGCGGATATTATGTGAAATTTATTTTGTCTTTTTGTCTGTTCCTAATCAGAACTTCTCAAACTTATAGAGAAATTTAGTTAAAGCTTTGGTTAGTACCTAAATTTGGGACTTCAGTGAAAACAATTATATGCCGACCAGCATCCAATGTCCTCCAAACTCACACATACACTCTCAGAAACAGTGCTCCTAACTTAATAATCCCCAATATTTTCATGAACATTGTTCATTATAATGTTAACCACTGTAATAATGGTTGGTTTATTTCGTACAACAAGATCATTAACCCTTCACTGAATCTTCAAAATATTAACTGGTATAAGTAGATAAACATATGCTACAATGTAAGTAGTCAATCTACTGGAGATTTGTATGGTGGTATAGATATATATATATATATATATATATATATATATATATATATATATATATATATATATATATATATATATATATATGTGTGTGTGTGATAATCCAAATCTTTAGAGCCACACCTTAGCATGCACATTTAAAGAGGATTGCAGTATAAAAGTTTATCAGCAATATGAGTATTAACTGATTATAAAACATTGCTGAGAAGGAAAATTAGCTTGTTGACTATTTAGATCCGAATTCAGGTTCACTACACTCTTTTGTTTATAATTATCGAAGATTAGAATATTGACAATTTACTTGATTTCATTATATTTACAAGAGATTATTGTGTTTGATATAGGTAAGTCAGGATACCATAACACACTACTTGGCAATGTGCTTATTGACGGAAAAAAACCACGTAGACTAACAATAAATGATCGGAAAACATATATTTTATTATAATTTATCGGAAAAGAAAAGGAGATCTGTAGAAGTATCAAGGCTCTCTGTTACTTAGAAGCGGTTGTTGGTAATGTGTTTTAAGTATTACACAAACAAAAAAACCTAACAAATCATTTATAACACTGTAAGTGTAATCAAATATTTTACTTGATACTAGAATAGCTATGTTGATCTTAATATAAACGTAATCGACTTAATAATTGTCCTAAGAATTGTATATGTTATGTCGACCAACCTTTTAATCCCATGAGTACTTGCCAGGTTTTCATTCGTAGTATGGTAATCATTTATTCATGCATTGCAGGCAATGAACCTCAGTCAACCACCTCTTTCCTCCTTACCTAATCTCATATTAGGTTGTAATTCCTGATATGAATGTTAGGTACAGCTATTTTTTGAAAGGTTTGTAAGGATGATAATTCAGTAACAGAGAACGTGGGATATGTCGCTATCAACATTATTTCCTCACGTAATACATTGTGGAATTCAACTGATATAATTGAGCATCTGTATTTTTTGTCTTGTTAACTCTTAGTGATTCTCTAAATTTTCATTGCGAGGAAAATTATCCTAATCAAATAATAATTTAATGTTTACAATAACAATCTGAAATTATATATCTTTCAGCATTAAGCTACTTTCTAATATAAAGGACACAACAAAAGCATAGGATTATATACAATATATAGGTAAATTATTAAGATAGGGGACAAAGTGTTAATTGAGTAGGCCTACCCATATATATGATTACAATACCTCACATGTATAGGCATTCTGGCTGTTAAAAATATTCCTAGCTGTAACTAAAACAAAAAATTTTTTTTATGGGACTGAGGATACTGTTCGATATAGTTATATATTTTAGTGAACATATACCATATACCATAATAAACAATACGAATGATACATACAGCAACATACAAATATTACATGATAGTGGAGCGTGTGTATCTCTTGCCTTGTGTGCTCTCAGAGGCCCTGTAGATCTTGGCAGCTGCTGAATAAATTAAGCTAATGATACACCCATGGTAGCCGTTAAGGGAGATGACCAGGAGAGTTCACTGCAGCAGAATTAATAGTAGGTCATTATTCCCTTCCACTGATGATGGTCAATTAAGAAATAAATATGCATTACCCACGATATTTAACACTTTATTACAATCCCTCTAAGTTCACTCAAAAATACTCCTTAGCTCCCTATGATTGAGTGCAAAGGGCGAGTGAGTGAGGCTTACTGACATCTAGTGAAGTTGACTTAAATCAAGTAAAGTTGATTGACATTGAAAGAGGTCCAGAGTCGATTATAAAGGATTAAAAAGGATAACAAGCACAGCAGATATAATTCCCACACTGAGAAATACACCAAATGAGGAGCGATTAAAGGAATTGTATTTAGCTTAACGAAACACAGAACAAGAGGTGACCTGAAAACCAACGTTAAAAATGTGCAAAGGCCTGGACAATATAGATGCTAGTAAGTACTTTACAATAGATAATTCAAATTACACTAGAGATAATAGATATGATATATCTTGGAAATGTCTTTCATTCATATAAAGTCAGAAGTCAAATTTTCAACAGATTGGTTAACATGTGGGACAAACTGCCAAACGCTGTCGTAGACTGTTTGACAGTCCAAACCTTCAAGGGTCACGTGGATAAATATCTCGCTTCAAATGACTATAATTGATCACTTGCGAGTTTCAGGCTATAAGGAAGTTGGAACCGTAAACATCGAAATTATGCAGAAAGGCAATAATTGTGTAGATTTCTGATAGCCAGAAAGGATGATTAATTTAGTTTTACGTATTTATGAAAGTTCTACATCCGTATTTTAGTTATTCATTCTGCTGAGTATCGATGTCTATAGCTCCAACTTCCTTATAGAATGAAACTCGCACGTAGTCAATTGACAACATTTGTAACTGATTACATTTTTAATTTCTACGGGTACACATTCCTTTCCCTTCGACAAGCGACCTGGCGTGAATCAGTAGACTGGATTGTGGATCGCGTTGATCCACAATCTACTTTTGGCCTTTAACCTTTAACATTTGAGTTTCATATTAGAAATGTCTATCTGAAAACTGATCGGCATGCTTTTGCTATGTATTGGACCTGCTTCTTTGAATCTGGCATAATTTAAATGACTGGTAAAAAGCTGAAAGCTGACCTTAATATCATTTACTATATATATACTGTATATAGTGTATATACAGTATATATATATATATTTATATATATATATATATATATATATATATATATATATATACCGGTATATATATATATATATATATATATATATATATATATATATATATATATATATATATATATATATATATATATATATATATATATATATATATATATATATATATATATCGGTATATATATATATATATATATATATATATATCTATATATTGAGTATATATCACAAATACACGTGAGCCACTAAATGTTTCCAAGCTCTCAGTGGGGTTCGATCCGTCGACCGTCAGACTAAAGCGTCGGCTATCGTCTGACGGTCGACGGTTCGAACCCAACTGGAAGCTTGGAAACATATGTATATATATATATATATATATATATATATATATATAGTATCTATATATATATATATAAATATACAGTATATATATATATATATATATATATATATATATATTATACATATATATATAAACTGTGCTTCCGTGCTGACTCCCTGCCTAGGCAAACTCTTTCATCTTGTCTATCCTCTAACGTCTTCCCTTCATGCTGGAAGTTTGATCACATTCAACCTGTCCCAAAGAAGGGTGACCGCTCTCAACCCTTCAACTTTCGTCCATTTGCTCTCATCCCTTGTCTTTCTAAAGTTTTTGAAACTATTCTTGCTTCCAAGCAATTTGTTAAGCAATTTGTTAAGCATTTCTCTTCTCATAATCTGCTCTCAGATCGCCAGTATGGCTTCCTTAAGGGTCGCTCTACTGGTGATCTTCTTTCATATCTTACTAACTCTTGGTCATCCTCCTTTCGTGACTTCGGTGAGACTTTTTCTATTGCACTAGACATATCGAAAGCCTTCGATAGAGTCTGGCACAAATCTTTAATTTCTAAACTACCCTCCTTCGGTTTCTATCCTTCCATCTGTGCCTTTGTCTCTAATTTCCTTTCCGGCCGTTCCATAGCCGCGGTTGTGGACGGCCATTGTTTACTTCCTCACCCTACAAACTCCGGTGTTCCTCAGGGCTCTGTCCTATCTCCTATTCTCTTTCTAATTTTTATAAATGATCTCCTCAACTGTACCTCAATTCCCATCCATTCATACGCAGACGACTCAACCTTACACTACTCCATTAGTTTTTCAGAACGCCCCAGCCAGCAATCCCTCAACGACAAACGTAATGAAGCCATAGAACTCTTAAATTCTGATCTAAATACTATCTCCAATTGGGGCAGAAAAAACCTTGTTACCTTTAATACTTCCAAACCCCAATTTCTCCATCTATCTACCCGTACGGAACTCCCAGCGGACTATCCCTTATTCTTCAACAATACAAAAATCAATCTGTCATCATCTCTCAATATTCTTGGTGTCTCTTTTTCTTCTGCTCTCAGTTGGAAGGACCATATTACCAGTCTTGCTAAGGCAGCCTCCCAGAAGCTGGGTGTGCTCAACCACCTTAGGGGGTTCTTTTCCCCCTGCACAGCTTCTTGCTCTGTACAGGGGCATAGTGCGTCCTTGTATTGAGTATTGTTCACATGAGTGGGGAGGTTCCTCTCACACCGCTCTCCTAGACAAAGTTGAAAGGAAGGCCTTTCGTATCATTAACTCCCGTCCACTCACCAACTCTCTTCAATCTCTCTCTCTCCGCCGCAATGTTGCATCTCTTTCGCTATTCTATCGCTACTATATTAATCAGTGTTCCTCAGAGCTTTCCCAGTGTATACCACCTCCTTTACATAGGGCATGTGGTACCCGTCTTGCAACTCAATCCCACCCCTACTCTGTGCAACTCTCCAACCCAGGAGTGAAATGTTACTCTCAAACTTTCTTCTACTCAACAGCTGAGCTCTGGAACTCTCTCCCAGAATCAGTCTTTCCCTCTTCCTATGACTTAAATTGCTTCAAACTCCGTGTGTCCAGGCATTTTGGCTCGAACGTCCCTTGATTTTGGCCCTGTCACTCTTTCAACTATGGGGGAGGCACTCGCTATAGACAGTTCTGCCTTTTGCCTCCCTCAATCACATAGAAAAAAATATATATACTGTATATATATATATATATATATATATATATATATATATATATATATATATATATATATATATATATATATATATACTGTATATGTATTTATTTATATATATACTGTATATGTATTTATATATATATATATATATGTATTTATATATATATATATATATATATATATATATATATATATATATATATATATATATATATATATATATATATATATATATAAGAACATAAGAACATAAGAAAATGGGAGTCTGCAGAAAGCCGATTGGCCTAAGCAAGGCAGATCCCTGTCCCACACAACCCCAATTACAAAGCCCAATTATAGGCTCAACACTCTAATACCCTGAGGATCATCTTACCAAAACGGTTAGAGATTAACGCAGGATTACGGGGGTCTGCAGAGCGCTGATTGGCCCAACCCTGCTGATCCCCCTTCACACCCAACCCTTCTCGTCCATATGCTTATCCAATTTTATCTTAAAGCTCCCTATCGTTTTTAATCCCACTATAGCACTTGGTAGTCCATTCCACCCATCTACAACTCTGTTACCAAACCAATATTTGCCTATATCTTTTCTGAAACGAAATTTATCTAATTTGAAACCATTGGTACGAGTTCTTTCGCTATCACTGAGCTTTAGTACATTTGTCATGTCCCCTTTGTTAATCCCACTTGAACACCTCTATCATATCCCCTCTAACTCTGCGTCTCTCTAACGAATGTAAGCCTAATTTCTTCAACCTTTCTTTATACGGAAGATTTCTAATATTATGGATCATTTTTGTCATTCTACGTTGTACTCTCTCCAATGAGTCTATGTCCATTCTGTAATAAGGACACCAAAATTGAACAGCATAATCCATATGGGGTCTCACTAATGACAAGTAAAGTTTTAAGATAACATCAGCAGTTCTGTTACTCACACTCCTTGAGATGAACCCGAGAATCCGGTTTGCCTTGTTTCGAACGCTTATACACTGTTGTCTAGGCTTCAAATCATTGCTAACAAACACACCTAGATCTTTCTCACAATTCGAGTTTTCTAATTCCACATTAACTAGTTTATATTTAACATTTGTATGCATCTTCCCTATCTTTAATACCTTGCATTTGTCAATGTTAAACTTCATCTGCCAATTTACTGACCATTCGTGTAAGGTATCTAGATCCCTTTGGAGGCACTCTATATCTCTATCTGAATCAATTGTTCTCCCCATTTTGGTATCGTCTGCAAATTTACTTATCCTACTAGTTATACCTAAATCAAGGTCATTTATGTATATAACAAACAACAGATGACCTAATACAGATCCCTGGGGGACACCACTTTTGACTGCTCCCCATTCTGACTTCGTACCATTTATGCTGACTCTCTGCTTCCTACCAATTAGCCATGACCTAATCCATCCCAACAACGCCCCACCTATTCCATGCGCCTCAACCTTTCTCATCAATCTCTCATGGGGGACTCTGTCGAAAGCTTTACTGAAATCTAAATATATTATATCATATGACTTGTCATTATCTACTGCTTCATATACCTCTGAGAAAAAACTAAGCAAATTAGTAAGGCAAGAACGTCCCTGAGTGAATCCATGCTGAGAAGAATTTATTAAATTAAATGTATCTAAGTGGTTTCTAATTTTACTAGCAATAATTGACTCTAGTAGCTTTCCTATGATTGATGTAAGACTAATGGGACGGTAATTGGATGCTATTGATTTGTCACCTTTTTTGAAGATCGGAACTACGTTTGCAAGCTTCCAAGCTTCTGGAACTATACCTGTCTCCAATGACTTGTTAAATAAAAATGTTAATGGGTAACTTAACTCATCCCTACATTCTTTTAATACTCTAGCATATACCTCATCAGGACCAGGCGATTTATGAGGTTTCAGTCTGTCAATTTCCTTAAGCACATCATTTCTATTTATAGTAACCGTACTTAACCTATTTTCTATACTATCGCTATATACCTTACGGACTTCTGGAAACTGTGCCAAATTTTCATTAGTGAAAACGGAAAGAAATTGACTATTTAATGTACTGCACATTTCTAAATAATTTTCTGTCATTTCTCCTATCGAAGTTTTAAGGGGACCAATTACATCTCTAAACTTGGATTTATATAGTTGGTAAAAAGCTTTAGGATTATTTTTTGAGTCATTGGCAACCTTAATTTCATAATTTCTTTTTTCTTTCCTAATATCCTTTTTTACTTGTCTTGATAGATTCTGATAGTAAGCAAGTAGGTGAATTTCGCCTTTTCTAATTTTTCTATATATTCCTCTCTTTTGTCCTAGAAGATCTAATAGTCTATTATTCATCCATTTGGGTTGGTTCTGTGTTGATCTAAATTTTCTTTTGGGGATGTATTTATTTTGTGCATTGAATACTGACTTGATAAAATTATCGTATGTATCTACCAAGGTTGACGTCTCTTCCTGACTTAAGATGACAGGTGCCTGAGAAGGGATACACTCATTTGGACACCTGGATCGACTTAATTTTTTGACCATAGGGTCCGCTAATAGGGCTCTTCTTAACCCACCATAATTGGCTTTTCTAAAGTCAGGTATTAATGTTGTATTCTCTCTGGTATTACCTTTCCATTGTATATTAAAATACACAGAATTGTGGTCACTATTTCCTAGGTGGTCCCCTATCTCTACATTATTTACCATATGTTCATTGTTACTGAAAACTAAATCGAGAATATTATTACCTCTAGTCGGCGTATCTATGAATTGAAATAAAAAACTATCTTGTACTACCTCTATAAACTCCTCAGAATCAGAGTCTCCTATTTGATGCTGCCAATCTATATTCGGAAAATTAAAATCCCCCATAATCCACACATTGCTAAACCTTGATGCCATTTTAATTTCCTCCCATAATGACGTTCCGTCATTTCTACTCATATACTGTATATACAGTATATATATATATATATATATATATATATATATATATATATATACCGGTATACAGTATATATATATATATATATATATATATATATATATACCGGTATACAGTATATATATATATATATATATATATATATATATATATATATATATATATATATATATATGCAAGTAGAGTTGAATATGACAGCATTTTCACAGTTATTAATTTTCTTATGTATTTTTTCAATTTTCCTTATAGTTTTTCTAGCACTAGGTGGGTGCTCAAACATTAAATCGCCAAGTATGTCTATATTTATTGTTTATTTTCGACGTTTTGCCTACAATGTGGCATCTTCAGGATATAATGTTCAGTTACATTGTCAATATTTAAAATCTATATAAATATACTTATTAAAATATTTGAAGTTAAATTTAACATCGAAATTAAAATTACACACAAATAAAAAGTCAATAACACGATAAGCGCATGTATAACATCCGAGTAGTTCACGGTATGGAAGTCAAGGTGAACTGATATGACATATTATTTTATAGTCGCAGGACCATATGAACAAAGTTATGGCGGGAGTAGAAGGCAGTAAGGGGGGAGGGGGGTGCAGGAGGGAAGGAAAACAAAACATTAGGAAGGTATGGGGTTGGGTGAGGGAGGGTATGCAGTTAATTTTGAGGGGTTTTCTGTGTTGAAGCTGAAGCAGGAGGTGAAGCAGTAGGTCGTTGTTCTCGAAGTCTTGCTGAACGTCTTAGGTGCTGGTTTTGGATTAAGGGGAAGGGATTCCTTGAACGATGTGTTGTTCTTTCATTGCTATGGTACTGACTCGTCGCCCATCACCTCTGTCGTCCATAGGGGATCCATCGAATAAAAGTATTGTTGAGGCCATGTTTGTTTGTGTGTTACTGACTGGCAAATTTGGCTTCAACAATACTTTTATTCGATTGTTGCTAATAGAAAAGTAAGCACAACATAAATACAACATATATACATATACAGTATACTGCACTTGTCCACAACCTACTTCTTAAACTGCCAACACGAATGTAACAAAAAACTCACTCGAAGTCTTAGCGCTCCAGGTTCATCAAAATGCTAATAGGCTATCAAAGCACTATAACGTTAGCATTTAATATTTATTATGTTGCTTTACTGCAAGAGAATAAGCTGCTGGACTCTCCCTCATAAAACTAAAAACTAAAACACCCTTGTCAAATAGTCTGTGAAGACCGGACCTTGGTTATACTAAACAAGCACGGAGACTAAAAATCTCCAGGGGTGATTCTCCGAGGTGCTTAACACAAAGGCAAATCCTATATCTATAGTATATCCTAACCCCTAATGTGGTGCATGCCATGTACAGAGACCACTAAAACCCCAAGCAGTTATAGGCTGACGAAAATACAGGGATAGGAGAAGATTAGTATGCACAAGAGTACTATGAAAATCTAAGCCTCTGTCAGTACTCAGATGAGCAGAGCAGGCCCTACCTCAAATTGGTCTCTATCCACAGTGTGTAGCGCAAGAGAACAAAGCTAAGCACATGATATGGTCATTATATTATATATAATGTAAAAATGTAACAGGATATTGAGGTTTAGCCTGGGATCCCTAACCACGTGAATCTTGATTACAACTCTACCAAATCTTGCGCTACCCCAATCAAAGTTGCTAAAACAACTAAAATGCTAAATTAAATACAACAAAGTTAGTTAAATGCACCAAGTAACTTTAATAAGATATGAATAATTATGTCAAACAAGACCCAAGGTGGGGCCGATGAGGCTACGATGATTGCACCATAGAAATGTTATTGCTTAGCGCGAACCATGATAACGACGTATGGTGACACCCGGGGGGCTGCCTGGTAACCCTATTGATGCCATATGGCATCAACCAATGTTAATGGGTTAATCGCAATGGAATCACCAGGACAAATGAACCATATTTAATAATTCTACAAGCAAAGAAGTACAGTTGCCAACAAAAATCACTGTGCAAAGTCATAGAACATGAGCTAGTAACAATGTATATATACACATATACTATATATATGTATATATATATATATATATATATATATATATATATATATATATATATATATATATATATATATATATATATATATACATATATATATATATATACATATATATATATATATATATATATTTTTCTTTAATACATACGAGGTTGAAAGAAATGGCAATTTCTGCGTTGGAAATTTTATTATTCAAAGTTTCCAGGTCTCTGATGAGTTTTCGCTGGGTGGCAGGAAGTAGATGAAGGAGATGAGCAAAATTCATGGTGGTACAGGGTTACATTAAAGTACATGATGATACAGGATATACGACGCGTTTCACTGGACAACCAGCATTATCAAGTAAGGAAGGAATGATATAAAAGGTAAACAGGAAGGGTATATATAGAGGGTGGAGGATCAGAGGAGGCGGAAAACAGGGGGCAAAAGTCTGCTATTGGTGGAAGGGAAAACTAGGAGAGAAAAAGGGGGTAACCGCTTCACGCATGCGCACTGGATGCGGGATGGTGGTCGATAGGTGGGGTCGAAGCTGATTGGCTGCGTGTCGAGGGGCGTGGCCTAAGTTGTGTGGCGCCTGCAGAAGACGAAGCTGAAGGAGGTAGCGCGGGGGGCTGCGTCAAGGGCACCGGGGGGCGAGGAGGGGTGTTAGGTGCTGTAGGGTAGTGCCTTTTGGCAGAAGGAAGGATCTGAAGGTCCAGAGTTTGGTTGTTGATGTTGGGATGTAAGGCTTGGATATATAAAGCTTCGAGTATAGGTAATCTCCTTGGGTCACTTTCTTTATCGAGTATGGTGGTGTGTTTCTCTAACTCGTTGCGTGTGAGGTGAGGGTGGTTAGGGGTGAGATAGTGGTCTTTGATGGCTCCAGCCTGAAGGTGAAGAGTTAACCGACGTGAAAGACGAGTCTGCGTCATACCAATATAGGAATGAGGTCCACAGTCCTCATAATTACAGGTATGTTGGTAAATGACGTGATCGTCGGTCATCGGGCTCTTTATCTTGGTGGAGGCTGGTTTGTTGCGGAGAACGAGGTTGGAGGTCTTGGGGGATTTGTAATAAATTATTAATTTGATTTTGTTTTCCGGGTTGGTTGGGTGGACATGCTTGGAGATTATTTCTTTTAAGACGGCCTCGTCTGAAAGTGACCCAAGGAGATTACCTATACTCGAAGCTTTATATATCCAAGCCTTACATCCCAACATCAACAACCAAACTCTGGACCTTCAGATCCTTCCTTCTGCCAAAAGGCACTACCCTACAGGACCTAACACCCCTCCTCGCCCCCCGGTGCCCTTGACGCAGCCCCCCGCGCTACCTCCTTCAGCTTCGTCTTCTGCAGGCGCCACACAACTTAGGCCACGCCCCTCGACACGCAGCCAATCAGCTTCGACCCCACCTATCGACCACCATCCCGCATCCAGTGCGCATGCGTGAAGCGGTTACCCCCTTTTTCTCTCCTAGTTTTCCCTTCCACCAATAGCAGACTTTTGCCCCCTGTTTTCCGCCTCCTCTGATCCTCCACCCTCTATATATACCCTTCCTGTTTACCTTTTATATCATTCCTTCCTTACTTGATAATGCTGGTTGTCCAGTGAAACGCGTCGTATATCCTGTATCATCATGTACTTTAATGTAACCCTGTACCACCATGAATTTTGCTCATCTCCTTCATCTACTTCCTGCCACCCAGCGAAAACTCATCAGAGACCTGGAAACTTTGAATAATAAAATTTCCAACGCAGAAATTGCCATTTCTTTCAACCTCGTATGTATTAAAGAAAATTTATTACCTGGCTTTACCAACATATATATATATATATATATATATATATATTATATGTACAATCACACTAATAAGTGATGTCTAGGCACCAAGTATGTTTTGATCAATAATTGGTATCAGCAATATCTAAGCTGCATTTCTTCATATGGAGTGAAATATACAAACATGTTCCTATACTTACCCCCCTATTCAACATCTGACAGACATTAATACAGCACAGAGCAAGCCAAACGTAATGACAGCCGAGACATGACTTATTAGCGCCACTGTACAGTATATATATATATATACAGTATATGTATATATATATATATATATATATATATATATATATATATATATATATATATATATATATATGTATATATATATATATATATATATAAATATATATAAATATATATTTATTAATTAACTTGATAAATGTGACGCCCATGTGGGAGCATTACTGATTAAATTGTTATAATCATCTTCTATTTAAAGCAATATTATGGTTCTGCATGTGCATAGTTTTCAAGGATAAGCCATATGTGAAGAATAAGAAACCGCAAAATAGTGATAAACATCAATATTTCACTGTAAAGGATGTTATTTTGCCCAGGTAGAGACTGGCTGGTCTCCCAGATGGATCGACACACTCTCTCACGGGAGACTGAAGGTCTCTCCCCTTCCTAACTGTATGTGTGTGAGGGAGGATTGGTGAAAGAGAGATAGAAGGGGGGATTAAAGGAAGGGGAAGGAGGAAATGAAGGGAGCTGGGTGTTAGGAAGGGGGGATAAGAGGGAGGGAGTGTGGAATGGAGGGGGGTAGCTAGAGAGATAGAGGGAGGGTTAAGAGAGGAGGTGGTGTTATTGAAAGATGCCACTTAGTTCTATTTGTCACCCAATTTCCTGACACTTGCACATTTTTTGTACATGGATAATGACATGTCTCAAGTGTGGCTTAACGCAGACTTCCAGCAAAGCCTCAAGTGTGACTTGCCAGAGTCCTCAGGTTAAGACACTGACTTGAAGTTATTTTCAGAGTTGCATAATCTTATATGAATGAGAGTATGGTCATATATATACTGGGAGACTTAGACTAAAACAGATAAATGGACTTCAGTGTTTAAGGTTAATCTACAGAATATATATGGTGTGGTTGTAATGCAATATATATACCAAAGTTTATCAGAATACATAATTATGAAGTCTTAAAGGTGAACTGCAGGGATGAAAGAAAAAAACAAAGATTAATGCAGGGTCATAACTTGGCATGAATATACTGTAATTTGTATATGGGCAGTACCAATATAATTTTATTAAAACTCCAGAGAAAAATACTAATTAAACCAGGTAGACCCCATGCGATTCAATATAAATGTACACTCCAGGACCAGCCATTTGTAATTTGTTTTTCCTGAAAACACATGGGATGGGTAGTGATGAAGGAAAACCATCAACAAAACTCACCTAGGTCATTTAGGGGTCCTGGGGGCAGCGGAAATTAAAAAATAACATGGGGTGATGGTAGGCATTATACTGGAAAATCACTCCCGCACATAGCCACACGCACGCGGCAGGACTTGAAGGGTTGCCAGCCATCGATATTGTTCCGAGGGTTCCTAAAGTAGTTTCCATACAAATCTGAACCCTCTAGGTGCTATAGGACAAGAGTTTATCGTTACATACATAGGCAACGCATAACGTGCATCGCTGGTACTCAAGGGGTTAAAACGTAGTTGGCATCCTCAGTCATCAGCTGGGCATTTTCAAACAGCTGGTGTGATGATATACTGGAGAGTAAACAAAGGCTAACCCATCACACACACTCGTGGATTGGTCTGTTTTTATTAATTAATACCTTTTCATTCAATACTCAAGCTCTGTAAAAGATAGAACAAGGTCCTGAAGATGTGTTGCATACTGAGAAATAATCCCATCTCGCCAATAATAAACATAAAGGCCTTGTTTTGGGTGTTGATTTTTGTCTTGAGTTACTAAGGCATATTCTATCTTCTTAAACATAATTGTTTTCTGTTAATTTAAAAACTGCGATCCCTTGACCAGACTATAGTAAAGCCAAATGTTGAGCTGTGCACATTCAAACAGTTTTTAAGAGTTTCATAAAAACAACAAAAATTCATCCACCTCCCATGTTGAGTGTTCCCGCCATTGCTCTTTGTGACGGCATGGTAAACACACCAGTTATCGCCACATAAAATACGTTTGATGAGCTATATTTCCATGTTGTTATGAGACATTGATGAAAGTTCTTCAGTATCCTATCCCTAAAATTAAGCAGATTACAATGGTCATTGTAGCTTGAATAGGTTTTGTCCCTGGAGTTGACCTTTAAGGCAAGGTTTACAATCAGGTGACAAGGTAGCAATCACTCAGTATCAATATCAATCAATGATGAAGGTCTAGCTAGAGGAATTTACAATACAATTTACGCACAGAATTAAGTAGACCCAAGAAGAGAGAATTTATTTTGAGATTCAAATACAAATATTGGCCGAATAGAGATTATAAAGAAATATATAAATATATATGAAGGAAATTAAGGACGAATAAAAATATATATAATCTCGTAAATGGAGTCGTCTGTGGAGAGTATTTCCACAGACGATACATTCTAACAAGAATGGTTTATAATTACCTTTATTGTCCCAATGAAGCTGTTGGTTTAGATTGTAAGTGTGGGAATCTGTATAGCTTGTAACATAGACTGCAGTGGATCTGATCTAGAAACGAACATGGAACTTTGCAGTAAGGGACCCAAAATCGGAGAACGAACCCCCAAGTTCCTACCTCGAAACCGCAAAAATATCACATTTTCCCGGTTTCGAGGTTCGATTTCCGATTTTGGGTCCCTTACTGCAAAGTTCCATTTTTGTGTCAAGTCCAGATCTACAGTAGTCTATGCTTGTAAATATGTTAGTAGTTTATTTGTAAATATGGGGTAATATAACTATACATTGAGTAGTTAATAAAAATATTTATGTTTACATATCATACAACATAAAACAAATTAAGAAGCAAGCATTTAAAGAATACTAGTTCGCAGGAACTACTTGTATACCTTCGCAATTATCAGTTTGCAGGAAGTACCAGAATTTTCATTCACAATTAGTAATTGGATTGTAACTGCAGCAGTGATTAGAAATCTGTGATGTAAAGACATATCCGTCACTCAGCTTATAATATCTTTGTGAACATTCATTGACTGTTCCTTTAAGTTCTGCGGGTAAAACGGTAATCATACACAAGTGCAATAACAAGTTGGGGAACATCACAAGGTGTTGACTATTAGTAAACAAACATATTTATATTTACTTGACCAACATTGTTTACAACTAACTTTACCATATGGTCGACTATAACACTCCAATATTATGTTCACTTCCTATATTTAATTACTTGAATACCACTGTCCAGTAGCTAAGATGTAATTATTGTTTAGAGTTAGCATTACACTGCATACCATCGAAAAAATCCCTCGTAATTTCATAGTTCTTCACTCACATATCGAACTACAATAAATAAGTGAGAAGAATTTAATCACATTGAAACAATACTCACGAAAGCTAAAAGTTTGCCACTAATAGAAATATTTTATAAAATACGTTTATACTTTTTTCTAGAGGGTAGTCACTGTTTCCTGAAGGAGGTAATACATCTAGTGATAGTGAGTATAGAAATAATTTAAATGCCCTGATTAATCATGTTGTGTGGAAGCTAAGTCGTACTAAGGGCAATGTTGGGCACTCGTGTCTGAATTTCCACAAAATTGTCGACAAATTCTAAATATCAGTATGCCTGAACAAAGTTTGTTAGGGATATAGTGTAAATGCTATTCGTTGAACTTTTAAATATCGAAAAGGGACTTTGTCAACCTGAGAAGAACTATTACTCCAATTATTACCAATGCAATCGTTATAAAATATGTTTCTCTGGGGTCTCAGGGATAGTCTCGTCTCATCTTGTCATCTTTTCGAGTGCCTAAGAGGGGGACCTCTACTTCTGGGAGTTCTTCTTTGTTTGTGTGCCAACTAAGGGTTGCTGAACTCTCATAGGACCAATTCCGTAGTAGCCTGGCAAGGGTTGCTGAATGAGAGTGTCACCGAGCAAGGGTTGCTAAACTCAATGTGTGGGGAGCAAGGGTTGAATAATAATAATAATAATAATAGTTCTTAAAGCTAGCGCATGCTAAGCTAGCTAAGGATAGCTCAATAAGGCCGATTAGGCGTATTTCCATTGGGGTCCTGTACTACTACCCCATCCCTTTGCTCATGAGGGATGGTAACGACTCAGTGCTTGTGAAAAATCTTTAATGCGCCGAGCGTGGGCGCGAACCCGGGCCTTCTGGGTGGAAGTCCGAGACGCTAGTCACTACACCAAGCGAGCCGCTTGGCGTTGCTGAGTGCTGAGTGAAGGCTCAGACGAGCAAGGATTGCTGAACTCGTCTTGAGAGCAAGGGTTGTTGAACTCTCATGTCTCACAAGGGTTGCTGAATGAGACTGGTACCGAGCGAAGGTTGCTGAACTCTTACCGGTAGGGCAACTGTAACTGAAATCCTCACTAACCAGTAAGCTAGTTATCAGTGAAGGTAAACTTCCTAATAACCTTCGAACCTTCTTGGCGTCAGTGGATTATAGGCTATTCGCTGTAAGTAGGCAAAAACTCATGACCTCTAACCTCTGTAACTCAAAAAAGTCTCCAGCAAATTGGCTGTAAATTACCACATATATTTCTTGACTGACTCTTCCCAAATGGTAGAAATATTAGCTCGATTACTCTAGTCGTTTTTGAGTTACAGAGGATAGAAGTCATGATTTATCGCCTACTTGCAACAAATAGACTATAGCAGGTAGGTTGCCAGCTGTATGACTTGGGGCGGAGCTCTGGCGTCACTGGCTTCTCATATTTTTTGCTCTGTAAGGTATTATCAAATATAATTCTTAACACCAATAACCCCAATGAAATTAATGAAAGCATATGATCCTCCGGGGATTGAAACCCATGACACTACATACAAAATGTACACGCTTCAACCATTATACCACCAAGACAGTTTAAGATTGAGTACATGACTATGATTACTATTAATTTATCAAATAATAGATATCAATCTAATCATGTACTCAGACCCAACTGCACTATGAATAGCGTAATGTCTATTCAAGAAATGGAAGAGCAAGGAATGGTGCACAAGTCAATAAGGCTGCTGCCTTGCAAATTAATTCTTCCTTTACTAATATTTATTAACTAATATCGTTCTTAAGACCAATAATTCTCAATTGAATTTATGAAAGCATATGATCCTCCAGGGATTCAAAGCCAGGACACCACATATACAGAACTTACACGCTTTAACCTTTATACCACCAAGACAGTTAAAGATTGAGTACATGAATACGATAAATATCCATTTATCAAATACTGGATATCAATTTAATCATATACTCAGATCTAACTGCACTATGAATAGCGTAATGTCTATGCGAGAGAGAAACAATTAATGGGCTGGAGGGGGAGACGCCTTTACTTCTCCCTGAGTCTACCTGTATGGCTGCTACAGTGATGGTGATGTCGCTTTACCTGTGGTGCTGGTGAGGGTCTCCTGGTGGTCTCATCCTCCCGATCTCGGTATAATAATATATATATATATATATATATATATATATATATAGATATATACAGTATATATATATATATATATATATTTTATATATATATATATATATATATATACATATATATATATATATATATATACAGTATACTGTATATATATATATATATATATATATATATATATATATATATATATATATATATATATATATATATATATATATATATATATATATATATATATATATATTTTCTTTTTTTTTTTTTTTTTTTTTTTTTTTTTGAGAGACAATGAACGGAGGAAGGAAAAACACAGATAAAACAAAAAAGGTCCATGTGCCTAAAGGCATCCTCCATTCATAAAATGTTTGTAACAACTGGATTTAAAATGTTGTAGATTGTAAGTTTGTGGAAAGCAACTCGAGGGAAGTGAATTCCAAATAGTAGTAGGTCTGGGGGTAAATTAATTTTGATAATCAGAAGTTCTGCATTGTGGAGGAGAAAGTGTAAATTCATGGGCGCTCTCAGCTGCCCTAATTCTACGGGGAAAGATGTGGAGAGGCGGCACAATCGAAGCAAGTTCCTCAGAACAATTGCTGTGAAAATATCTGTAGAATAATGCAAGGGATGCAACGTTTCTTCGTATGGATAATGTAGGAAGGTCCTGTGTGATTGCAGGGTTATTGATTAATCTAATAGCTTTATTTTGCATTTTGTCCAACTGCCTCAATGCAACCACTCCACTTCCACTCCACAGAGGTGAACAGTAATCCATCTGAGAACGCACATGACTTTTATATATTACTTCCAACTGCTCGTCAGTGAAGAATTCTCGAACTCTGTACAGGAGTCCCAGTTTTTTAGAGGCATTCTTCGCAATGCTTCTAACATAATGTGTCCAGCTCAGGTTAGTAGTTAATGTTACACCTAGAATGTCAATACTAGGGGAAGTGGGAATATTTACATCATTAAAATATATAAGGGAGTCAGTGAGATTCTGTTGGTTAGTAAATTGAATGAACTTGGTTTTCTGTGCATTAAAGGAAACTAGATTTTGTTGTCCCCATTCATGACAAATTGATGACAAATATAACGGCTAGGGCTAGGATTCGAACCATACAGGCAGGAGGTCCAGTCACCTATACCATCATAAAGGTTAGAAGGTAGAAGTATCAGATTTCTCCTTTTAACCTTGGTGGTGGTATAGGTGATTGGACCTCCTGCCTGTATGGTTCGAATCCTAGCTCTAGCAGATATATCTATCTATCTATCTATCTATCTATCTATCTATCTATATATATATATATATATATATATATATACACACACATATTGGTAGACTCTTTGATCCCCGAGGTGGTGGGATGATCCATGATGCTCTGTAATCCTTCAGCCGTAACCCATCCTCCCACCCAACACTTCTTACAGCCATATACATTGCAACTCTGTGGTGGAGTGATTTAAAGCATAGACTCGTCTTGACTTTTCGGTATTTGATCCTTGGTGAAGATAGTATTTATATTTAAATAAAGGGAGTCCCAAAATAGGTGAGCCAAACTCTGGGATTAGGCTATATATATATATATATATATATATATATATATATATATATATATATATATATATATATTTCTTGTCTAAGCATAAAATGCTCTATATGAAATATTCCTGTTGGAGATGGTATTACTCCTTGTATTTCCCTATAAAGCTTGCCCAGCTGTCACAGGGCCTATCCCACCCTAGCCACCTATTTCCATCTTCAAAGCCCTTAACCCGAGAAGAGCGATAAGCCTCGCGGAAGTATCTGTATAGCGTTTGCAATAGGTCTCACGGAAGCAAGACCATGAAAAAAAAACTTCCAAAAATGCCCCAGCGGCTCTCAAAACAAAGGAATATGTCATTAGGTGAGACAATTACCCTCTAGTACTTACTACCACTCATCCGCATGTGTCTCCTTTCCCCCTTTTCTTCCCCCCTCCTCAATTATCGGCTATATTTCCTCTTATTTCCCTCATTTATCGGTTATTTTTCGCGCGAATTATTGTCAGCCGGGCTCGGAGGCAGGGTTGTCATCTAGAGACCCTTTAGAAGTGTGAGATTTCTCTTGGGCTGCTCAGTTATTGCTCATATGTTGCAGAGAGAAGATGTATGTGTCTCAGCCAGCCGACCCAGAATACGACCGGGCGGCAAAAATATACATATTTCACCACCCAATTGCTGTTCCCATTTGCTTTATCACTCTTCAATGTTCACATGCACATCATATAAGTAAAATAAATGCACATGGAGAAGAAATAATATTTGATATGGTAAAATTATGTCAGAATCGATGGTAATTATTTTGCATACAATGACGTTTGTCAACACCACATTCTCGCTCTCCTCGGGTTAAACACATGTCAAAAATCAAATTTACAGTATCTTGTTTTCTTATATGGATGACGGAAAAGGCAGAGCTGCCTGGGACAAGTGCCTCCTCCAGAGTTGAAAAGAGTGACAGGGCCAAAATCAGGGAATATTTTGTGGCAGAAAGAAGTGTGGTGTGCTTGTTTAGTGTAGTGGAGTAGATAGCAGGAGGTGATGTTTGTGAGAGCTAGCTAGATCACTCTGTGTAGGTAAGGCACAAACAAAATCAGTAAGAGAAGCCAGTCAAATGAAACAGGAGTTCCAGCAACTCCTTATCAAATGTCTATAGGCCTCCCCTGGGTATTGCCTTGTTCGATTGGTGCCTACAATCTCCCAATCTGTTATCTGTTATAGAGTTCTCCACCTGCAAGTGGCACCAATTAGCGTGTCGCCCATCGGTAATATGTTTAGAGTTTATTCCCCTAGATGGGTTACCCACCAAGGCTAACGAGTCCCATCCACCCGAAAAAACTCCTATCAGATAACAAGGGGAGCGCTAACACCAGAGACAACCCTATCACAGTGGGAGCGCTAACACCAGAGACAATTGTAATGTGTAATTGTATACCATAAATCAAATTCTACTAATCATGGGAGTTTGCGACAGGGAAAATAGAGACATTGTATCGAGATATACAGTATAGGAAAAGAGGGACATAAAATAACTGCTTAACACGAAAGTGAAGTATAATACAACAAAACATTATGAATGAGAATGGTAGTAGTGACCACACATATTTGAATGTGATTAAAATAGTTACATTTAGTATATTAAAATGAAATATTCAATACGCTAAAGAAATATATAATACGTAACTGTAAATGTGAGTTAACTTAACCCCTTATTGGCGGGGCCCGACTTAAGGCAGTCTAGAGAACCAAGGACTATGTGGCGAGGCTCGACTTAAGGCGGTGTGCAATTTTGAGCACATAATTGGCTCTGAGAGAGAGACGAGTGGTGGGAGGAGCGTAGGTTGGCTCTGACCGTTCGGCACGGCTCCCACGCCGCCACTACCCTCCCCTCCACACACATCCACACCCACTACCTCGCTAGACAGGGAATTATGTAAGGAAATTACTGTATTTTAAGGATTTTTCCTTCGTGTTGCACGATCATTGCAAGAGAACCCGTGGTCGTAGAAGGATGGTTCTGGTGTCATTGGAAAGCTCCTTTATCGCCCTTTCACGGATACATAATTGTATTACGCTATGGCTCTTGTTTATGCATGAAAAAGAGCACGGAAAATAGGCTCGTTTAGGGTAAAACCACCCGCTTGGCAGGTAGTAGAAGTTACCGACCTAGCCGCTCGTGGAGTGTTAACTCTTTCAAGCTCCAAACCACGATGCGCGTATTCGTGACGGGTCTTCCTAAACACACAGATACGTGCTGAGCTTATTGGACACTTTAGAAGTCAATGGAATGAAAATTGAATACTCAAATTGCGTATAAAATGGTCTACAAAAAGTTTTGATAGTGGCACGGTGAATAAAAACCTTGGCAATAATACTCTGAGTCAACTTCGGCCCTCCTGCCTGGTTGATGGAGCAAGATCCCTCTCTCTGTCTTACTCCATGAGTGAAGCAGGAAGGTACGTTAGCGATCCCTTTAAACATGGCAACATTTTCGTCTGGACTACGGGTTAGTGTGTCAGAATTACTATATGATAGGGATTTATATTTTAGAATACTTCTTATTTATTATGCATATGTAGTGTAAGCCAGTATCAGTGTTTGATATAACCGGTTTCGACATGAGACCGTCACAAACCCAATAATTCTTGTCTGACAATTGCCGATTTGTAAATAATCGTATATAATACAAAATTAGAAGTAGGGACTTCGATCGGGTCCGTTGTTTTGTCTTGCTCATAACACTAACTATACATATCATTAATATGTTTACCTCTAAAACATCTTAAAACAAAATAAACCGAGTATGATGAACGTCATACGAGTCCGAGAAACGGGAGCATGTACAATTTTGCTTTTATATTCTTATAAATAAGCTATTAACGATAGAAATGTTCTAATTTCATTTTTGGAAAGTGTGTGAATAATATTTTTCATATTATATATATACATCTATTGTCGTTACTGAAAAATTTGATTTATGACGGCGTAAAGTGAAGGGATGTTGGAAAAACATAAAAATCTTTCGGTCCACATCACATTTATCGATCAAAATTGAACTTTTTCTGGGTTTTGCTACAGAAATATTGTAGATCAACCATATTCTTCCTTCTATTGAGATATACTAGATTGTACTAAACGTAATTGTTGTTTCTGAAAATCGCTGTATAGAGAATTTTGGTTGTGCATGCATAATTTTGTTCCTGCCAAAGAGCGATCTTTATTTTATTCATATAAAAGCCAACTATTGATGATAAATACATTCTGTTGACAAATGTGGAATGAGCGTGACCAATGTTTTTAATTTCATATATTATTTGATTTTGCTCAGCTTACAACGAAATTAGGACGGCGTGAACTTGGAAATACAATTAGATATTTCTTGTATATCGATTTTCAATGTAATGATTATATATTATGGGATCTTTTTTTCCAGTTTTATAATAGTATGGGTCTTGCTCTACCTTTGGATGTATAATTCATTGCATGTAGACAAATTATTGTGGGTTAAAACAGAGCAATAACATATGTGTATCGTTTCACAGTAGCGCAATTAGTGCTCGAGAGTGAACCGTAGGGGTACATACTTAAGTAACAGCGAACCCGAGAGAGTTAAAAACACATAAGACTAGTACATATACTTGTGAACATAGTAAACTTTAACAAATCTTAAATTGAATGTTACGTTAATATAGACGAGAACAGTACAAACAAGTGAAAGAAATGTTAATGTGAAGGTTTATTATTTACAGTTATAATGTGAAATTATGATGAAAGCTAAATGAAAACCTAATATATTGTAATAATCGTGTTGAGGTATTGAGGGCTAAGCAGATGAAAGGTGTGTGGAGGACTCTTGGCTACACAAGTATGGTCCGTGTCTGTACTGCCACTACATTATCTGTTTATATTGGGCAGTCTAACTCTTTGGTGTGATCCTGGATTGTTGAATGAGATAGCCTGCTAAGCTGTTCGATACGATCTTAAAGTTGTTAATAAATCCGTGCGCTTAAATACCTCTTGATTTTATTGATGTACAGCATACGTGTATTTATGCAATATAGTGGAATTTAAATGTTGATGAATTGTATCTCTTATTTTTCACAGACTTGAATTGTGCATTGGATTTTGACAATGATTCTGGATGTGTAGATAGGGGTCAAGGTGAACTAAATTATCTCTTTTCCGTGTCGGCAGTGAGACACTAACGGTTACTTAATCTCTGCAAACTTAGTTGGCGGAAATAATGATCAAAGTAATGACATGAATGTTTTTATATGAACCAATTAAGGTTCTTGATAGTACGGGGCATCTTGTCAATTGTGTTTATATGTGCATTTCTTCATTATATTAGCTATTGTTTGTTTTTATTTGTGTTCTCTTCTCTGATTTGTGTTAATGTTGTGGTAGTATATATTTCATATATTCTGTTTACGGTCTCTTCTCGTCAGGCCATCTCTCTCTGTCTCTCTCTCTCTGTCTGTCTGTCTCTCTCTCTCTCTCTCTCTCTCTGTCTCTCTCTCTCTCTCACACACACAAATGCATGATCCACTCATACAAATGTATTATCGTATTGATGGCATTTTCCAGGTAGAACTCTAAATTCAATACATAAGTTCACACTCATAAGCAATTATGTTCATTTATGCATACACAGATACTGTATTCTTACACGCCCATGGTTACATCACCATGCAATTTATCGGCACATTTTAAGTAAAATTTAATCAAGTTACTTTCAATTTGTAATTAATCATACACCAATGTACATTACAATTCAAAAATAACTGTGTTCTGCTATTTTTGTTATTATATTTGTATTATTAACCCTTGTTTCGCGGCTGACGACTTAAGTAGAAAGAGACAAGTCGCCCATACCTCGGCTGACGACTTAAGTAGAATGGCTAATTCCCAGTATAATTTACGTAGGAAACTAAATCTGGTGGTCAGGCAGTGTACTACAGACTCCCACCCTCTCCTCCTCACCACGGGAACGTTGGTCAGTACCGCTATCGCAGCTGTGATGGATAGACAAAATTTGCCAGTGTCCGATTCCGTAGGAGGGGTGGTGCGAGGGCGAGTGAGAGGTGCGCGAGCTTAACCTGTGTAGTGTGTAACACTAGACGCGAGGCACTGACGGTCACAGCATACATGTGTGCGTGTGTTTGTTCATGGTTGTAGGCCTGTTTACCCAGAGAGAGAAAGACTGCCTAGTAATTTTGCAAGCATATTTATGGCATTACCTCTGAAAACCTGTGTACATGTGTGGTGTTGCTATTGAGAGGGAGGAGAAAGAGAAGAGAGAGAGAGCGAAAGAGAGAGAGGAGGGGTGAGAGAGAAAGAGAGAGACAGGAGGGGTGAGAGAGTGGGCATGAGAGAGAGAGAGGGGAGAGAGAGAGAGATATATATATATATATATATATATATATATAGAGAGAGAGAGAGAGAGAGAGAGAGAGAGAGAGAGAGAGAGAATAAAGAGAAAATATATCTACACGTAGGCCTACGCGTAGATCCTAGCAGTACACAGGCGTATGCTCGCCCCTACAAGCGAGAACGCACACACGCACACATGTACGCCTGCCTTGACGGTCAGCGTCTACCCCGGCTCACCTCCACACTCTCCCTAATTTCTTCACAGCTGTTCTCTCCCATCACAATCTTCCTCTACCTATCTATCCATAAGTAAATAATCTCAGTCACGGACCTGTGACATAACACAGAAATTATACAATCAAAGTCGACTTGGGTGAGGCCTAAGAGAGAGAGAGAGATAGATTTAATATGTATATACTGTATATATGTATATATATATATATATATATATATATATATATATATATATACTGTACATACAGTATATATCTACCTATAAGTAAATAATCTCAGTCACGGACCTGTGACATAACACAGAAATTATACAATCAAAGTCGACGCTGGTGAGGCCTAAGAGAGAGAGAGAGAGAGAGAGGCCTAAGTCAGAGAGGCCTAAGTCAGAGCGCAGTCCATACATCCGTACTCGTTTGGGATTCTGCCTTGAAAGTAACTCCTCTTCATCATCTCCCCTCTCCCTCCACACTCGCTGCAACATGCTGGCTAGACTTTTATAAGGAGACGAAGAGTTGCTCATTCCAAAAATCACCGTTTCGTTTGCATCTGAGCTATAGTTATGGCGCTACGGCGAGCGAAAGTGAGCTAATATTTGTGGAATCACCCCGCCAGGCAGCACAGGGTAATAAACATACTAGCCGTCCGGGAAGGGTTAATGTCGTTGAACATGTCATTGAGGATCCACCGGCACCAGAGACGACACCACAGGCAACACCGCAGATGACAATATCCCAGGCTCTAACCCTGGACACACCACAGCTCCACATTTCTTCAGGCTCAAGGGTGCTGGAATTGATATCAGATCACCTTCGGGAGTGCGAGTCCCTGGCCACCCCAGTGCCTGTGCTCCTCATGACGCTGAGGGTGGAAGCTCCTACGCCCCAGCCAGGATCCCTGATTGGACAAACAGAATTGTTCACGATGAAAGCATCGGACCTAAACAAGAAAGTGAAAGAAGCGACAGCCATGGAAGCTGATTAGCAAGCCGGAAATGTGTTGCAGCTCCAACCTGACCCAGACTCAGCCCAGGGAACCCCCGAATCCCAGACAATACACCATTCCTTACCATTGCCTCCCTCCTGGATCAAGAAGACAACCAGGAGATGGGCTTTGGAACGTGACTGGTCCACACCGACATAGCAAAAAGGACTCTCAATTCAGGATTGGGCTTTATAGAACCTGGAATCCCCACCTTTGACACACAGGCTTGCAAATGTGCTACACATACAGACCTGCCTCCTCACTTCTGCCCCTCTCTCAGCAGACATGACCTTTAGTTGAATGCACAAAAAACATAAGGGATCTTCTGAATGAGAGAAATGGCAGACTAAGGGCTGACAACCCTACTGAAGAAAAAGATAAATGTTTAGATACAAATCCAACTCATCCTACTCTACCTCAGGAAGGATCGTTGCCTTCAGAGTGTGATGAGCTAAAGGACTTAAGGAACCTAGTGATTGCTGAGGCTGACGACTATTTTGAAGGAGCTGAGTCACCAGTGGCAAGGGTAGCTTCCCTGGACGCTGCAAGTAAGGTGTGAGCAATCCCCCGTAATGGAGACCACGGTGTAGGTGTTCGTGGAGAAGCCGCCGCCCTTAGTAGCCTAGTCCATCTGATGTTCCTGAAAGATACCTGAAGTAGATGTTGGACACCGTCACAGTGCTGACCAACACTCCTAGCAGTCCTATTTAACTGTTGTTTCTGAGAAATACCTGTAGTAGACATTGGAAGCCACCACGGTGTGGACCAATGTTCCCCACCTCAAGTCAACCCCATTACTTCCCACGAGCTGCCGTCGGTACCCCTGATGGTCCCTTAGGGATAGTTAACTCCTAATGGGACACTGGAGAGAAGTCAACCCTCGCTACCCAGAAGTACTGTATTTGTATATACTCTATGTATTCTGCGACTGTTTCCTGTATCATGTTATCGTGTATATTGTACAGTATTTACTCTGTTATCTTATTGTATAAATATATTATATTCCATTACACTGTTTGTGTTCCCACTCTCAGTCAAGCATACTTAATATTAACGGCAATTAAATTATTACTATCATTATTGAAGCGAGAATTCCAAGCACCAATCAGCAACCAGAATTCTCCAAGGAATACCACAGGAAAGATAAACTAGATTGTCACATTAGCGCCTCAAATGTCTCCACCAATCAGCGCCTTCACCTGGAGCTTGCCGACTTACTAAATTAGCCGCCCCCAAAACTACTCGCCCTCATTCACTTCCCGTATCATATCTCCAGGCAAAAAGCATTCTAATACCACGGTGCCAGCCTTATACTCCCGTCAGCCACTTAAAACTGTAGGAAATGCCTTGCCGGGATATTATTACAATTAAATAAATCAAGAGGAGAGAGAGCGAAAATTTCAAAGCGCGTACCCTGGTAACTCCGCCTGGGCGTCTCCACCAATCAGTGCGCTGCCTGTTGGGAGGGACCGGAGGAGCCATACCGTGACACGGAGCAGTCCAGACAACCTATCTCTAAAGGCACTAGCTACAAGCCTACTATCTTCCCCAACCACCATGAGGGGATATAATAAGAGATAATTCATGGCCAGCTGAGTGTGTTAGAAGCAGCATATAAACAGAGCAAGGAGAATATCAACCGCTCAGTTTCTGCACAGATCCACCTGCAATCAGTCTTTCCCTCTTCCTATGACTTAAATTGCTTCAAACTCCGTGTGTCCAGGCATTTTGGCTCGAACGTCCCTTGATTTTGGCCCTGTCACTCTTTCAACTATGGGGGAGGCATTCGCTATAGGCAGTTATGCCTTTTGCCTCCCTCAATCACATAGAAAAAAAAAAAAATAAAAAAAAATATCCAATAGCGTGTGCCCATATAGCACGCTTATACACCACCTCCCAAGTTATCTAGAACCGAAACCAGGTGGTAACTGGAACGGAAGACATTAGCAGAATATATTGGCCAGCACTGAGATGGTAGAGGATGGGGGAAGAAGAAAGAAAAAGCTGATCAAACACAACATTTTGTATTAATGGACCCTCACGGGCCCGAAGATATTTACTGAGAGATAAAGAATGTTCTGCCCGACTGTCCTGAGTCACTCAATAATTATGGACCTTCTTGGGCAGTCTTTTTCAAATAAGTTTTAGACAATTGATGCAATAAACCTACTAAGAGTTGAAATATAGATTTCTTTGGTTACAATAGCAAAACCTATATAGCTAGACATAGTGACAGGTTCTGCTAGCAAGATCAATGGTAGTAAAATATAGGTAGTAATTTCCTAGGAGTTTTTTTTAAGAACTTAATTGTAGCTCATGTAATCGATAAATTAGGGACTTATGTGCCCAGCTATCGAATGAGACTAGGTGAATTAGTTGAGTAGACTTCTAAGATTGTCTAACTCGAACTGAGGAGTAGAAGTTAATGTAAAAATACCAGCAATCTATGCGGGCTTGACAAGTAGGGTTGCGTTAGTGAAGCTTACTTTGAGTAATAGTTAGGAAAGGCAATCAAGCCTCCCAATTTGGAAATATTTCTGTTAAAAGGAAACTACATTATCCATTATTATTATATATATAACCTTGTCGAAAGCATGCTATCGATTGCACGTAATATCTATCATAAGAAATAAGGACGTACCTTATTAAATGCATAGTTTTCCTTTGTTTGCTTAACCCGGGAACTGCCGGAAGACTCTTAAGAGTTCCCCCGGTGGACTGCGGGAAGACTCTTAAGAGTCAGAAAGAAAAAAAAATCAACTTTAAACATCGATTTTTTTTTTTTTTGCCCCTGGGCCATGCCAAATATCACTCCTCTACCTCCCCTCCTTCCCCACTTTCCTCCCCTCCTTCAGTTATCACCTATTTTCCCTGTTATTCCCTTATTCTGAGGTATATTTTCGTGCTAACATTAGCGAGTTGCAAGCAGGGCATTGTTATCACTGTTAGCAAGCGAGTGCGAGAGAGAGAGAGTATCAATCGACAGTGTCTCTCCAGCCTTGGGGGAAATTGGCGGGAAAGGAGGTTGCCTCACCCATACATTATGTAACTCCCGCCCTGTATTGCCGATTTTGACCATCCAAACGCTGTTTTCACTTGTTTTATTGTTGTAACAGGTTAATACCTTTATAATCAACCTATAATAGGCTCATATGGATAAGTATTAATGCTATTTATGGTAAAATGAATATTTTAGTGATGGAAACAGCTCAAATACATGCGCACAGGCAGAGGTGTCTAATTACCCCCATGCGCACTTCAGAGGTTAATAGCTATTATGCCATGAGACAAAAGTCGAAGTAAGTCAAATTTTGAATAGCGATCGTACAGATAGGTAGTATGGGAATTTATACTTCTGAAGGACAAGTTATAATGTATTGTCATACATATTCAATCCTTTCCAGTTTGAACGTATTTCGACCTGGATCGAGAACCATTAACTATGAGGGATATTGATTGCCTTTGAGTTTATTAATTAAATAAAGTATATACTTCCGAACAACTGTCAAATCATTCCAATCCTCTTAAGTGCCAACGGACGGCATCCGTTGGGTCACAGCCTCATCAAAGGCATCTGCAATCTTGCTCCCCTGTTAGCAGCCCGAGAATAAACCATCTGGCAGACAGAGAGCGGCAGTACCAATCCTCTCATGCAAGAATAGATGTGTTACCATTTGCCCAGATTCTCCTGCAGTATCCAAGAGCCTGTTGACACATTGCCAGGTACCAAGTACTGCTATTATCCAGTGTTGCAGGCCTCTAGACCGGATATTTTATTTTATGGGACCTATTGGTCCTGTAGATGTTTAAAAGAAAGAGAATGTAGACCCTGGCAGCATAAAAGTAGATGTTACCAAAAAATAGGTAAACCAGTGACAAAGCAAATCTAGGCCACAATTAATGAAATAAAAGGTTACTGAGTAGTGATATTAGTTATTAATTGTTAGTAAAGCAATAAGCTATTAGTTATTAAGCAGTCAAGATCTTATAGTTTATTCCACTGGTAGGGAGATAGTGAAATATGTTAGACAATTACCGTAGACTCTTGAGAAGGAAAAAGGGACAGTGCCCGCTGACCGAATATTTCATAGGGAGTGAATGGGATTATTTTAAGGTCATGGCAGTCTGGCCGCGGGACTGGTAATTGTTGTGGAAGACACAATAATCTAGGACTTACTTCTAGATTAATTTAGTTGATGAGATAGTTAGGGAAGGCAAACATTTCTTGTTGAATTGAACTTACCCATTTTGTTAAAAGAAAACCTTATTATAACGGAAATGAAATATTGCGAAAATGAGAAGAGTGATAATTTGTCATCGGAATGCGCAATTCCAAGGGACAAAGTTATACACTGTGGTCGTAATATTCAAAACCGACCCCCTATCATTTGAATTTATCTCAGTTAAAAGTGGGGATTACAACAAATACGGAGAATAAGTGCCTGCATAAAATATTTATGAAATAAAATCAAAGTTCATAATAAACTGTTGAATTATTCCAACCCCCTAGGTATATGATTGTTGAATTTTATGCGATTCATTTTCTTCTTCTTTTTCTAATTATCAACTCTGCGTAAGCAGAGTTTGGTATCACCCCCGTATAGTGGGTACCACACGAAAAAAATGTCTGTCGTCGTCGTCGTTGTCGTCCGTCTGTCTCGGAACTCCTCCTAGACCGTTGGACGGATTTTCACCAAATTTCACACGAACATTTGTTGCGTGAATGCGAACGTCAGTCAAAAAAGATTTTTTGAATTTATGCAATAGTTATGATTTTAGGTCCAAAATATGGTTTTACCCCCCCCCCCCCTCCCACCTCCCGGACCCCCAACCCTTCGGGGGGGGGGGGGGGGGGGCCCATCCAGCAATGATGGCGATCTTAGTGTGTGAGCCCCGAAGGAGCTCACACACTAAGAACGCATTCGTTCTGGGAGTGAAAACATCTTGCTATGCATTTGCTAGGTTAAGTTAGTTTAGTTGGCATGAGAAGTGATGGTAGTAATATTTGGATTTATGGTGATAGTAGTGATAATGGTGATAATAGTAGTGATGATGGTTGTAGTTGTATTGATGATGATGACAGTAGTGATGATGATGACAGTAGTAGATATGATGGTGACAGTAGTAGATATGATGGTGACAGTACTAGTAGTAGTGATGATGGTCATAATAGTAGTGATGATGGTGACCAGTAATGATGATAGTTGTAGTGATAATAAGGACAGTAGTGATGATGGTAGTGATTATGGTGTGAGTATTAGTGATGATGGTGAGTAGTAGTTATGATGGTGAAAGTTGTAGTGATGATGACAATAGTTGTGATGATGAAGATCATAGTAATGGTGATGATGGCAGTAGTAGTGATGATGGTGACATTAGGATACATGATGGTAATACTTGTGACAGTAGTAATGATGATGGTTATAGTAGTAGTGATGATGTTAACAGTAGTAATGACGATTGTAAGATGGTGGTGATTATAGAAGTAATGATGGTTGATAGTTATAGTATCAATGATGATAGTAGTTATTAAGATGGTAGTCACAATAGTTACAGTAGTAGTGATGATGGTGAGAGTAGTAGTGATGATCATAGTAATGGTGATGATGACATTAGTAGTGATGATTGTGGCAGTTGTAGTGATGATGGCAGTAGTAGTGATGATTGTGATTAATGATGGTATTAGTAGTGATGATGGAAACCCATCGCAGAGTTGGATATGCCGTTATGATTTTGGGCGAAACGGCACGTCTACTACTGTCTGTCGTCGTCGTCGTCGTCGTCGTCCGTCTGTCTCGGAACTCCTCCTAGACCGTTGGACGGATTTTCACCAAATTTCACACGAACATTTGTTGCGTGAATCCAAACGTCAGTCAAAAAAGATTTTTTGAATTTATGCAATAGTTATAATTTTAGGTCCAAAATATGGTTTTGCCCCCCTCCCCCCATATCCCCCCCCCCCCCCCCAGCAATGATGGCGTTCTTAGTGGGTGAGCCCCAAAGGGGCTCACACACTAAGCTCCAGAACGCATTCGTTCTGGGAGCAAAAACATCTCGCTATGCATTTGCTAGGCTAAGTTAGTTTAGTTGGCATTAGAAGTGATGGTAGTAATATTTGGATTTATGGTGATAGTAGTGATAATGGTGATAATTGTAGTGATGATGGTTGTAGTTGAATTGATGATGATGACAGTAGTGATGATGATGATGACAGTAGTAGATATGATGGTGACAGTAGTAGTAATGATGGTCATAATAGTAGTGATGATGGTGACAAGTAATGATGATAGTTGTAGTGATAATAATGTCAGTAGTGATTATGGTAGTGACGATGGTGTGAGTATTAGTGATGCTGGTGAGTAGTAGTGAGGATGGTGAAATTTGTAGTGATGATGAGGATAGTTGTGGTGAAGTTCATAGTAATGGTGATGATGGCAGTAGTAGTTATTATGGTGACAGTAGAATAAATTATGGTAATATTTGTGACAGTAGTAATGATGATGGTTATAGTAGTAGTGATGATGTTAACAGTAGTAATGATGATTGTAAGATGGTGGTGATGTTATTAGTAATGATGGTTGATAGTTGTAGTATCAATGATGATAGTAGTGATTAAGATGCTAGTGACAATGGACAGTGATTATGGTGAGAGTAGTAGTGATAATTGTAATTGTAGTAGTGATGATGATCATAGTAATGGTGATGATGACAGTACTTGTGATGATTGTGGCACTTGTAGTGATGATGGCAGTTGTAGTGATTATGTTGATTGTGATTGATGATGGTATTAGTAGTGATGATGGTAACCCATTGCAGAGTTGGGTATGCCGTTTTGATTTTGGGCAAAACGGCACGTCTACTTTATTGTTATTATCAACTCTGCGTAAGCAGAGTTTGGTATCGCCCCCCCGTATAGTGGGTACCACACAAAAACAAATTCTGTCGTCGTCGTCGTCGTCGTTGTCGTCGTTGTCCGTCTGTCTCGGAACTCCTCCTAGACCGTTGGACGGATTTTCACCAAATTTCACACGAACATTTGTTGCGTGAATGCGAACGTCAGTCAAAAAAGATATTTAGTTAAGATTTTAGGTCCAAAATATGGTTTTACCCCCCCCCACCCCCCCCCCCCCCCCCCCCCCCCCCCCCCCCCAGCTATGATGGCGTTTTTAGTGTGTGAGCCCCGAAGGGGCTCACACTCTAAGAACGCATTCGTTCTGGGGGAGAAAACATCTCGCTCTGCATTTGCTAGGTTAAGTTAGTTTACTAGGCATTAGAAGTGATGGTAGTAATAGTGGGATTGATGGGGATAGTAGTGATGATGGTGATAATAGTAGTGATGATGGTTGTATTTGTATTGATGATGATGATAGTAGTAGATAAGATGGTGACATTAGTAGATATGATGATGACAATACTAGTAGTAGTGATGATGGTCATAATAGTAGTGATGATGGTGACAAGTAATGATGATAGTTGTAGTTATAATGATGACAATAGTGATGATGGTAGTGACGATGGTGTGAGTATTATTGATGATGGTGAGTAGTAGTGATGATGGTGAAAGTTGTAGTGATGATGACAATAGTTGTGATGATGGCAGTAGTAGTGATGATGGTGATAGTAGGATACATGATGGTAATACTTGTGACAGTATAGTAATGATGATGGTTATAGTAGTAGTAATGATGTTAACTGTAGTAATGATGATTGTAAGATGGTGGTGATGATAGTAGTAATGATGGTTGATAGGTGTAATATCAATGATGATAGTCGTGATTAAGATGGTAGTGACAATGGTGAGAGTAGTAGTGATGATGGTGAGAGTAGTAGTGTTGATTGTAATAATCAACTCTGCGTAAGCAGAGTTTGGTATCACAAAAAAAAAGTCTGTCGTCGTCGTCGTCGTTGTCCGTCTCTCTCGGAACTCCTCCTAGACCGTTGGACGGATTTTCACCAAATTTCACACAAACATTTGTTGCGTGAATGCGAACGTCAGTCAAAAAAGATTTTTTTAATTTATGCAATAGTTATGATTTTAGGTCCAAAATATGGTTTTACTCACCCCTCCCCCCTCCCGGACCCCCCCCCCCCCACCACAACCCCCCACCCCACCCACACACTGACCCCCTCAGCATTGATGGCGTTCTGGGAGCAAAAACATCTCGCTACGTATTTGCTAGGTTAAGTTAGTTTAGTTGGCATTAGAAGTGATGGTAGTAATATTTGGAATTATGGTGATAGTAGTGATAATGGTGATAATAGTAGTGATGATGGTTGTAATTGTATTGATGATGATGACAGTAGTGATGATGATGACAGTAGTAGATATGATGGTGACAGTAGTAGATATGATGGTGACAGTAATAGTAGTAGTAATGATGGTCATAATAGTAGTGATGATGGTGACAAGTAATGATGATAGTTGTAGTGATAATAATGACAGTAGTGATAATGGTAGTGACGATGGTGTGAGTATTAGTGATGATGGTGAGTAGTAGTGAGGATGGTGAAATTTGTAATGATGACAATAGTTATGGTGATGATGGTGACAGTAGGATAAATGATGGTCATATTTGTGACAGTAGTAATGATGATGGTTATAGTAGTAGTGATGATGTTAACAGTAATAATGATGATTGTAAGATGGTGGTGATGATATTAGTAATGATGGATGATAGTTGTAGTATCAATGATGATAGTAGTGATTAAGATGCTAGTGACAATGGACAGTGATGATGGTGAGAGTAATAGTGATGATGATCATAGTAATGGTGATGATGACAGTACTTGTGATAATTGTGGCAGTTGTAGTGATGATGGCAGTAGTAGTTATTATGTTGATTGTGATTGATGATGGTACTAGTAGTGATGATGGTAACCCATCGCAGAGTTGGGTATGCCGTTTTGATTTTGGGCAAAACGGCACATCTACTTTATCAACTCTGCGTAAGCAGAGTTTGGTATCGCCCCCCCGTATAGTGGGTACCACACGAAAAAAATGTCTGTCGTCGTCGTCATCGTCGTCGTCGTCCGTCTGTCTCGGAACTCCTCCTAGACCGTTGGACGGATTTTCACCAAATTTCACAAAAACATTTGTTGCGTGAATGCAAAAGTCAGTCAAAAAATATTTTTTGAATTTATGCAATGGTTATGATTTTAGGTCCAAAATATGGTTTTGACCCCCCCCCATCCGGCCCCCCCCCCCCCCCAGCAATGATGGCGTTCTTAGTGTGTGAGCCCCAAAGGGGCTCACACACTAAGAACGCATTCGTTCTGGGAGCGAAAACATCTCGCTACGTATTTGCTAGGTTAAGTTAGTTTAGTTGGCATTAGAAGTGATGGGAGTAATATTTGGATTGATGGTGATAGTAGTGATAATGGTGATAATTGTAGTGATGATGGTTGTAGTTGTATTGATGATGATGACAGTAGTGATGATAATGACAGTAGTAGATATGATGGTGACAGTAGTAGTAACGATGGTCATAATAGTAGTGATGATGGTGACAAGTAATGATGATAGTTGTAGTGATAATAATGACAGTAGTGATGCTGGTAGTGATGATGGTGTGAGTATTAGTGATGATGGTGAGTAGTAGTGAGGATGGTGAAATTTGTAGTGATGATGACAATAGTTGTGGTGATGAAGTTCATAGTAATGGTGATGATGGCAGTAGTAGTGATGATGGTGACAGTAGAATAAATTATGGTAATATTTGTGACAGTAGTAATGATGATGGTTATAGTAGTAGTGATGATGTTAACAGTAGTAATGATGATTGTAAGATGGTGGTGATGATATTAGTAATGATGGTTGATAGTTGTAGTATCAATGATGATAGTAGTGATTAAGATGCTAGTGACAATGGACAGTGATGATGGTGAGCGTAGTAGTGATCATTGTAATTGTAGTAGTGATGATGATCATAGTAATGGTGATGATGACAGTACTCGTGATGATTGTGGCAGTTGTAGTGATGATGGCAGTTGTAGTGATGATGGCAGTAGTAGTGATAATGTTGATTGTGATTGATGATGGTATTAGTAGTGATGATGGTAACCCATCGCAGAGTTGGGTATGCCGTTTTGATTTTGGGCAAAACGGCACGTCTACTTTATTATTATTATTATTATTATTTTTATTCATTCGAGGGGCGCTGGGCAGAGTGAGTGGTGGTCCGCTCGTGTTCCCTGTCATCATGTCCGCTGATTTTAGCAAGGATAACCTCATTGGTGATAATTCCTCTGCTCCCAACTCAAGTTCACGTCGTGCTGAGTCCGAGTCTACCCTTACTGCTTCCGAGGGGAGTGTATCCGGCGAGGATGAAGAGTATATACCATCGTGTGAGGACCCAGACAGCAACCATGGTGGCGATAGTGATGAAGGTACTTTTGAAATTGCTGGGTCTAGACGAAAGAAGAGTCAATGAAAGTTAAGGAGAACCAAGATCCCAGCTATGAGTGATATTACAACCAGTAAAAATGCTATTGTTAATAACAGTGATGCAAATGATAAAAATTATGGAGGTGATGCCACTGTTAGGGACTACTTTTCTGCGTGGCAGAATGAGGAAAGTAGTGATAGAACTCTCCCAGCCAGTGAAAGCTTTGATCTGCATTCATCCAACAATGCCTCTATTAGCAATGATGGCCATGTTAACAGTGCTCTGAAGGGTAAAACTGATGAAGTTAATGATGATATTGCACATGTACAGGGCTTTGAAGGTGATATAAGCATGCCTGGTACTGGCGGTACGATTTTGAGTGGTGGCGACGTCACACGTGGTGGTGGTGAGGGTGGAGGTGGTGGAGAGGGTGGCTCTGCCAGACGTATGAGGAATGACACTGAACACAATCTTGACCCACGAAAAGAATTCAAGAGACTAGCCTTCCCAGATGATTTGCCTAATTACAAAAAACGTGAATGGGTGCAGACAATCAAAATGCATTTACACCGTGCTGGCAAGCTTGTTAACTGGTTCTGTACAACATTCACTTCTCCATATATTTATGTGGGGCGCCAGCATACTGATGAAATAAATAAAATGATGAATGGCCATTACAATAATGTTTGCATGAAGGATGCTGATGAGCCTATTAGACTTAAAAAAAAATATGAATACTTGGTGACTATGTATTGTAAAAGCTTCCCTGAGGAATGGATCATTGAAGAATTAGAAGGTGTACACAGTGTGCATAGGGTGTTCAGGGATGGGGTGAAACAAAACAGAGTTAGAATAGTATGGAAGGGTTCAGAACCCCCACCAACTGTATATACTTTTAGTTGCACAACAAGATCTAGCTATATCAAGAAGTGGCAACCCTCTCCTGTCACCTGTTTTAAGTGTAGCGAGGAGGGTCATGTAGCTAAGTATTGTCGCAATAAAGCTAAGTGTGTTCTGTGTGCTGAACCTCATGAACTGAAATCCTGCCCTAACAAAGCTCCTTTATCAGGGGAACTCCCAGCTCATCCACCACAGTTAAAGTGCGGTAGGTGTGGGCAGGTAGGAGTTAGGGTGTGGCACTCAGACTGTCTCAGGAAGCGTCCCCCTCTTGTTCAGCAATCCAGTGAGATTCCTGTGAATAACAGGACCACCCACATCTCATCATCCAGTGTTACACCACCACAGCCTACAGTCACACAATCTAGCCGTAATACTCCTGTCTCTGCCACTGCATTACCCGCGCCTGCTGAGGTCCCTAGGTCTAATACATCATTAACGTCCACTGCTAACTCGTTGAACTTGACCTCGCCTACCACTGTGGCTCCTCCCCCAACTAACATTCCATCTGAACCACAAATCCCAGAAAATATTGGAGGTAAAATAATGGCAGCCCTGACTGAGATGGCAGCCGAGACTGATGGGCTCTCAAAAAGAGTTGAACATTTAGAAAGAAAGAAAAATACCAGTGCCGGAACTCCCCGGGTTAGTGATGGGCTGGAACGAGGTACTGATGCTGGTTCTGGTGGAGGCAATAAAATGTTGAATAGTTCCACTAGTAGTTCTGCTTCTAGGGTTACCAGTGCCACAGAGGATGACCAGGTCTGTGGTACACTGGACCAACAAACAGATTGTAGTGAAGTGATTAATCCATCTGTTTGTGTTCCTGTACCTGATTGTGTCCCTAACCTAAGCCATATTCAAGCACAGTCTAAAATTGTCAAATTACCTGGCTCTGCTGTCATTCGTCAACTGAGCTCTAAACTTAGTGTAGAACAGTTTAGTAAATTCTGTAAATTATATAGTGATATTAGCAATGCCGTGAAGGAACTTAACTCCACTTTTAACATTCATAGTTAAAGTAAAATTACTCTCCTGGAACATTCGTGGGATAAATAAACGTATAAATGATGTTATTGATTATGTCAAGAGAGAAAATGTTGATATTATATGCTTGCAGGAGCCATTTCCTGGTTGCAGTCTGAAAAGACAGGTTCCTGGTATTGGCAGTTACACTCAGTACTTTCATAAATGTAACACAGGGCTCATTACGTATATCAAAATTGGCATTCAGCATAATAAATTAAATTAATCTGTAAACCCAACTAATTTGTATCAGTTATTTGAAATTTCAGTCCATAATAGTAATTTTAATTTATGTAATGCTTACATTAAAGGTAATAACTTTGCAGCTGATAAACTACCTTTTCCTAATGTTGAATGCATGCTAATTGTAAGATACTTAAATGCCAGACATACTGCTTTTGGTGACAGTGAGTGTAATACTAATGGCAGGGCCCTGCTAAGATTAGTACAGGAAAAGGATATAACTGTATATGACACTGAGGTTCAGACTCACCTGTTGGGTGGTCGCCTTGATTACTCATTAGGTTTTGGTTTGATTGACTCTAACGCTAGGGCCTTTATGGTTAGGGAATTATTCTCTGACCACTTTGCCATTGTAACTGAGTACTTAGTGCCAGGTTCCCAACCAGAACTACACGCAAGGAGGCGTATAACAATCCCTGACAATTATGCCATGCATTTTCAGTATGTAATTAGCCAATGGTACAGCTCCTACACTCCATCTTCTGTACAACAATTGTACACAGATTTTGTTCAAGTAATAACAAATTATTATGACCTTATTAGAAAGCCTTTCCAACCTCAATCGATGAACAAAAATACCTCGTGGTATCATGATCCTCTTCTTGATGATGCCCGAAATGAAGTAACCGAACTTGGTAACAAATATAAAGAATGTAAAACATCAGAATACTTGCTGAGTTTCCTCATAGCCAATAATAACTTTCGTAAGCTTAAAGGTGAAGTTAGTAGAGACCACTGGGAAAGCTTTTTACAAGGAATAAATTATAAAACTAGTTTGTCTACAGTATGGCACAACATTAATATAATAACTGGCAAACACAAACGAGCTCCATTACACCACAAACCTGTCGATAAAGCCAATGTACTTTTGACAGAGTGGGCAAGTATGTCCAAATTTTCTTCTCTCCCTCCTGTAATAGAGCAGCAGCTCCAAGCCGATACACTAACAAGGCAATTTCATATTATTGAAATAGCAGCAAGTGAAGTACACGAGTCTGATAACATGTCTTATCACCCCTTATGAACTCTCCATTGCATTATCTAAAGGTCATGCCACAGCTCCTGCTGACGATGGTATCACCTACAGTGTACTTCGCCTGCTTAATGATATCCCTGGTAACCATTTGCTTGCCCTCTTTAACATGAGCTTCACAGAAGGTACCCTGCCACAGGAATGGTGCCAACGCACAATAATTCCCATTCCCAAACCTGCATCTAATAAGTATCGTCCCATCTCACTCAGTTCTTGTTTTTGTAAAGTTATTGAACGTATAATTCTTAATCGTCTAATGTTTCACCTAAGCGATCATCGATCATCTGTCTCCTCGACTATTTGGTTTCCTGCCAGGTAAAAGCACGCATCATTGCTTTTCAGAATATTTCTCTCATTTTTACAGCACAACATACACTGCATTCATAGACCTTAAATCTGCCTTTGATATTGCTAACAGGGAAATTATTCTAGACCAACTTGCTACTATGGGTATTAAGGGAGGGTTGCTGAGGTGGGTTAGGGGCTACCTGTCAAACAGAAGATCCCGTGTTTACTTCCGTGGAGCTCCATGTCATGATTGGGAAACAATGGAACTTGGTACACCACAGGGAGGTGTCCTCAGTCCATTGTTATTCAACATTCTCATGCATAGACTTATTGCAAATATAGATACTTTACCCAATCCATTATATGCTATGCTGATGATATATGTATTAAGGCACAGTCCGCTCTCAGCTTACAGGATCTACTCAGTCAGTTCTCCATTAATGCCCTAAAATGTGGGGTTGTTATTTCCACTGACAAGTCCAATGTTAAAGTAGAGTCACTCTCTGATCTTGAACCAGTTTTTAAAATCAATGATCATACTCTCCAACTTTGTAAGAACTACAACTACCTGGGTGCAGACACTAACATTAGAACTGACTCATTTCTTGAAGATATGTGCAGTAAATTAAATAAGCGATTGCATCCACTGTCTACTCTTGCTGGTAAATCTGCTGGTGCCAACATTAAAACTGCTAGAAATTTTTATATTGCCTTTATCCGGTCTGTAATTGATTATAATGCCCTACACCTCTCTTGCCTCACAGACAGAGATTTTTTTTTTTTTTTTTATTTATGTGAATCACACATGTTACATACAAATAAAGTTTATGTTTGTTTTACCCTACTGTGGAAAGACTACGGATACACCACTCCTGCCCGGGCCTCACACAGTGGCATGACCCAGTCCGGTCGAACTGAGCTCATGACGCTGGTGGCATTGCCCCGGAGGATAGCCATCCCTAGCCTTTGCTTGAGCCAGAGGGTTTCCCGGGGTTCTCCTGAAATTTCTCTGATTTTACGGCCTATTTAATTCACCATCTTAAGGGTGGTAGGGCCGAAGACTCCTGAAGTTTCGAATGCCAGGGGCTCGAACTGATGATTTCTGGCGATGGCTTGATATTTTTCTCGCTTTTTATTTTCTGCTATCCGGGCGGCTTCACCTGCTTCGTCGGCGTTTCTGGCGATGTTGGTTGTGGAGAAAGTGTCAACACATGTGGCATCCCACACGAGGCACCGGCCATTCTTGTAAGGGAAAGTGGTCATCCCATCTGGCCGTTTGCCGTCTTCTCTGCGAAGTCCATGTGGTTCGAGGATTGATGCACAGTTAGCACTCTGCAGGGCCTGTTTTATGACATCATTTAGTGCAGAGTGTCTTGGCAGGCGGCCTGCGTTGTAATTACATGACAAGGCATGGTTACCTTGAGCATCCATCCCCCCACCACACTTGCAAGTGTGTGGGTGACAAACTGCCGCACCCACTCTGAGCGCGATGGCAACCCGGAGCGCTTCAGCATCCAAGAAAGTTCCAAGAGGTGGGATGGGGATGGCGTGTAACCACAAGCCACTCTCCGAACGGGCGGCTGCCTGGAGGCGTGCTTTTGCAACCTGGTCTGCATTGGTTAGGAGATTTTCTTGAGTTTTCTTCGCCGAGATGGTATCCCACGCTTTCTGCTTGCTCCTGGAGGTACCCTGAGGCTCCTCCACTACTCCTGTACTTTCCTTCCAGGTGTTAATCGCTTCTGTTACGTCCCCATTAAGTGTCATTCCGGGTTGAGAAGAAAGGATGGACACTACAAGGTCGTTGGTCGCGATGAGGGAAGAGATAAAGGCTGGGGAGGCAATATCCGAGGCTCTCCGTATGCCCAAGCTCCCGAGGCGGACAGGAAGGGTGGCTTGTGTCCAGGTCCGTACTTTAAATTCCACGTTGGTGATGCTGGTCACTGCTTCTCGGATAATGCTGTCTAATTCTTGGAGGCCACCATTGTTCGTGTAAGTCATCGATGTGCGCAGGAGGTATTGGAGTTTTGGGATGGAGAAACAGTTCTTGAGAAGGGCCAGAGCTGAGTGGGCATCGATGTGTATCAGGCGACTCATGAGACGTTGAAGCTCCTCCTTTTTAACTTGAAGTGCTGGTGGGATTGCTGCCAGAGTTAGTGGGGAACCTAATAGGGTTTGCTGGTGCTCCTGAAGGATCTTTACATTTGGCAATATGCCTCGAAACAGGGCCTGAGTCTCTTCTCCTTATTCACGTGTGTGGTTGAGGAGGACAAGTTCACATTTGGTGTCATTTATCACTAGCCCAGCCTGGCCGAGGTCAGTTACGATGTTATTTAGGTCGGTTAGAACATTCTCTACTGACCCACCCAAGGTTGCATCGTCCAGGTACCATATATTCAGTTCTGACCTTACTTTGTTAGCTGCTGCATCCACCCCTATTGAGAAAAGAGCAGGACCACCTGGATCTCCCTGCTGTAACCCGGTCGCTGATGGGATTACCGTCTCGCCAAAAATCAGGATTGAAGGTTTGGAATAAGCCTGCCAAAGTAGGGGGTACAGAGTGGGGATGTGTTCTTGAGCTGCACGGAGGAAGACATCCCTGTGAATGCTGTTGAATGCGTTCCGCATGTCAATCTTTAGAAGCACTCATTTTTCTTGGGCTTGGCTGAGGTAGGTGCGGGTTGCGTGTACAGCAGCTTCACACCCCCCTGGAGTTCCGAAACCTAGTTGAACTGGTCTTAAGTGTTGACCTAGGCCATTCGAGAGTGGTTTCAAACCCACCTTTGTGGCAAGGCGACGGAAGGTGTTCCCTACTGCTATTGGGCGCACACCGCCATCTTTTTTTGCCAGTGCACAGAGTAATGCCCCCAAAAATAGGGGTGTGGCACAGTCGGGTACTTCCCCTCTTAAAACCATGTTGATGAATTTGGTGAGGGTTTCCAAGAGTGCCTCCCCAGCAGCTCCTGATCCCTGACCCAAGAGGGCTTTGAGGTGGGCGGGTCGGATACCATCTGGGCCCGCGGCTGAGCCTGCTGGGAATGAAGTCACTGCGGCAACCACCTGCTCCTTCGTGACAACTAAAGGTTGGCGCATCTGGTCATTTGGGGCAGGGGGGAGGTTTAGGTCCCTAGGTGTAGGTGGGTGCTTTTCTTGTAGGGCTTCAACAACTTCGTTTTTCATGACCTTGAAATTATTCAAAACAAGGCCATGAGAATAATCTTAGGTTGCCCCATGTCAACTAGAATAGTTAACATGAGACTTGAATTAAATCTTCCCACAGTTACTGAAAGGATACGATCATTAGCTGCCATCTTTGGAGTGCAGTGCATAAAATACCCCAGTGCTGCTCCCAAATTCACTGAAATTCTGGTGCATGCTATTAATAATCCCAACACATTACAACCAAAACATTGCAGATATGAAAATTGTTCAAAACGACTAAATTATCAATCCTACTCTTAAATGTTCCCATCACAAAAGTTGAACCACCCTCTCTAATAAATCCATGGGACAATTTTTGAAGTTGGCATCAGCTATGCTCCTGTTAAATGTAAACAAAATATAGTATCATATGAAGCAAAAGCTACAGTTCTAGAAACCATTGAAAATATACCTAGCCACATACTTCCTACTGGTAGCCTGATTGTTTATGCTGATGGATCCTTACAGAACACAGGGCAGGCCGGCTGTGCCTTTGTAGCTTTTAACAAAAACATTGAAGTTACGAGTGATACTCTCCGATTGCATCAGTGGGCAAGCTCAACTCAGTGTGAGTTAGTGGGCATCTTGATGGCAGTTGCATATCTGGGAACCACTTGCTCAAGCGGTCTTATAATCTCTGATTCTCAGAGTGCTCTAGCTTCACTGAACAGCCAGAAAAGTGAGTTTCTTGCCATCATTAATACCAAACTCCCCCAGACATATTATGTTCCAATAAGTCCAAGGAGGCGGGAGCCCCAGGATCATTGCCACTGCCTCGCACTACACTCACAACAACACTGCGGCCGTTAGAATTATCGCAGGAGGCTGAGGTTGCCACCAACGGTTTTATCGTATGGTAACTTATCGGACTTACTGAGCTCATATGACGCAAAATTGCGTCATAAACTTATTGGAGAGGTATAGAGATAAGTCCATATGACGCAATCGCGTCATATAAGTTTTTGGTGGACTTATTCATATGACGCGATCGCGTCATATATGTCGCAAGGAGTTAAGCAGGGTCTCATTCATGCCAAAACTAAAGGAAATGTTATACACTTTCTCTGGATACCATCTCATATAGGGGTAACACATCACGACAAAGCAGACAAATTAGTCAATGAAGCCTGTTTTAAATCACAAATTGACTTTAATTGTGGACTATCCAGCACAGTAATTAAAGGAATATTGCAGAAAGACAATGCTAATGAGCTTATGGAGGCAAGGAATTTTCAAAGAGCTGAGAGCATTAGCATAAGGCATTTTGATACTTTTTATAAGAAAACCTTTTGTTTATGGTAGGCATAAAACATATACAAGACAGTGTGATAAGGTTATAGCAAGAATAAGACTTGGGTACCGGTATATTTGGCAGGTGTCCTCCAGACACGGGCCAAATATACCAATTGTCAGGTCTGCAGGGAAGAAGGTCAACATACTCTTGTGCATTATATCTCTGAATGTAGTTACATACAGGACTTTAGACCTCCAGGTATGGGCTATATGGAATTGTGTAACTATTTCATAGAAAGTGGTGTGCTTGAGGACATTCTGCCCATTTTCCCTGGCTTTGCTCATCCATAGATTAACTGCAGTGTCCAGTTTTGTGAGTAACTTGAAAGTTATATCTAAGTTAGTATTGATAGCTTGCATATAGATTTTAGTATGTGTAGTTCCCTGCAAGAGTTCCTGAGCACTCGGCCGGGGGTGCCCCCTTGGTTCGCGGGTGGGGGGGAGCGTTGTTCTCGGTTCCTTTGTGGCCGTCCCCTTTCGTCCGCCCCACTTATCACTTAGTGGGCGAAAGTGGATGGCCATGGGGTGGCTGCGAGCTGTGCCCTCTTTGTGCTGTTTTTTTTTTTGAGGGGGGGGTGGGTGTCCTTGGCTGGGTGTTCGGGGACTTTTGCAGGGAGCTGGACTTTCGAATGGAACTGTAGTGTGCACTGTATGATAACTAGATGCAGTGCTGTATATATTTGCCATCTCTTTATTATTAAATTTGTATTATCCATATTATTATTATTATTATTATTATTATTTTATTATTATTCAGTAAAATTGTTACCATGCTATAGTTATATATGTATACTATGTACATATATCTTTTCTTAAATTATATTTTACTCCTATTAATGATAAATTTACTTTTATAATTATTATATCTACCAATTAATGTCTTCGCGCACTGGTGGGTACAAATAAACAATCAATCAATTATTATTATTATTATTATTATTATTTGTTGTTTATTATTTTTTGTTTTTATTTTATTTTTCCCCTAACTTGAATTGTCTTTAGGAGGTGGCAAATTGTGCGAAGTTCTGCATCTTCTGATTATAAGAATCATGTGCTGTACCTCATCATGTTCACCTTACAACTTCCTTGTAATATTTCCTCATGTTAATTCTTAAATTACATTATTTTGCTGTGTCCAATAATTACTGTAATGTATTAGCCCATGTGTGGGTATAAATACACAATCAATACATTATTTTTATTATTATCAATATTATTATTATTATTATTATTATTATTATTATTATTATTATTATTATTTGTATTATTATTATTATTACTAATAGTATTATACTTATTTGCTAAAGTGCATTATTACTAAAGTTTACACTTTACAGTGTTCCAGATACACTGTCGTGAAAGGTTGACTAAGGTTGATATATATATGATTCTAATTGATTAGAATAGCGAAGTTATTCAATTTTTTTTATGAATGAGACTAACAAAAGATCATTATGATAGTCAAATTTTCCTAGAGCTTATTAACCTATTCCTTAAGCTAGGTATGTACTGAAGTTTTCCCTTCGTTATCTATATTCAGTTTAATATATTCGGAAGAACATCCTTGCTTGATGCTCTCTATAAAAAAATATAATGTTTATAATTATAGATTTGATAATATTGTTCCTGTTACTTGCAGCGACACAATGTAACACCTTCGAGACACAAAAATATAAACATTCACCCTGACAAATCACATGACAGTATTTAATCTGATCTTCATTTATAGCATTATATCCTGTAACTATTTACTATATTCGAAGAAGGATTGCATGTTTTAATGTATTCAGAAATAAATAACATTATTGTGTAGGTAAAATTAGAAGAAGGTACACCAACAAGGGACAACTCTGGATCAGCCAATCAGGAGGCTGAGTTTGGTTTGACAAAACTAAAAGTGAAGTGGGCCCACTGATGCAACTGTGCAATGCGCTGAATGGTCGAAACCCGCCACCGCTCACTCGCAATCTACCTACTGCACCTACTACTGTAACTCAAGATATTTCAACAACCAGAACTTCCCTGATGGTGAAACCTTGCATCAAAATGGACTGCCTGTTTACTTTTATGGGGAAATTACTGCAGTGACAGGCAGGAGAGGAGTGGTTAACGAAAAACTGGCATTACCAAGACATCTGGGTGCATCCCACCAATCACCACACAATGCTACCTAGAGTGCTACCAATAAATTTTCGGGAGCACTAGAGGACAATGGTGCTTGTGTCAAAGGATCAAGGCATGACCGGAAGAGGAAGGAGAAAGCAAGCTTTGGCCAGACATCTTGTGACAATTCTACCATCATCAAGATTGTTGTCACAACTGCCACTGCTCTTGCTGGTGGGGACTTAAAGCTCCTAAGGGAGTATCTCCCAGCCCTCCTGGAAGCGAACAAGCCACCCTCAATTATTCTACCGGACCTGAAAAAGGCTAAAACTCCTCCAGCAAAGGCCGACAAGCATTACCCAAGAAAATGCCTAGACCTATGCAAGCCCCACCGATGACGTCTTTTAACTTTACTCTGGCTACTATTAGACGAGTATATTCAGTTTAAAAAGGGCCTCCAGCAATTAACAGGCTTCGGACTATCTCACTTGACCATTTTTACTACCACAGATCCTTCTTAAACTGAACAAAATCATCTAAATACAGCTAGAATATAATTACAAAGGCGTCGGCGGTACAGAAGGGGTTAATAGAAGTGATACTACTGCAAAAGTCCCAGAAAAGGACAACATTACTGAAGCTCCAAAAGAGGACACAGACATTCACCAAGAAGTAGCCTCTCTAGCATTAACAGAATATTCAGCGTTCATAGGGGAAAATTGTAGACGTGGAAGATGTTGAGGAGGATGACAGGGAGTCTAATTATTATACTACACCAGTTCCTGAAGAAGTTACCGAGCTTGAGACTCCTTATCCTAATTATCCTTCACCGATACATATTCTCGAATCTCCTCTTGCAAATGACGCTGTCAGAAAATATATTCACTATAACAGAAAGGCTCGAAAGGAATTGAAGCAGATTCTTGATACACCTAACTCTGACATTGATCTACTAGACTGATTCTACAGGAAAATATATCTGAAGATTCAAAACCTTTGAGAACTTCAAGAACATCGACTTCTATCATCTCCTCCACCTTTGCCAAGACCAGTGACCTCTCCACCACACCTTGCATTGCTGCTCCAGGGATACTCCAGCCAGACACATCTGTGCTGGCTCCTTTAATCGGAGGCTGCAAAGTCCACTTGTGATGCAATGACAAGAAGTAAAGAAGTCAAAGGCGGCAGCAAACAGGCGAGCTTACCCAGATCCAGTATTAGAAACCGAGTTTCCCGTGGTCTGTGACTACATAGCAGCTGTGTATGCTTTACTACCGAAAATTAAATAATAGAGTACATGACAACAACTGAAGTAAATAAATGTTATCTTAGCCGAATTTATAAAGAATGGAAATAGACAAAAATCCAAACGGAGGCATAGTATAAAAGAAAGTATTGTTATACATGTGATGCAATATTTTATCTATCTATCTATTGCTGGACGCCTTGATCCCCGAAGGGGTGGCCATGTATTATTTTAGCAAATAGCAATCTTTAATTAGGATTTTGTGTACAGGCATTAATACAGATAATCATACCTTGCCTTGGACATATTATATCTATGAAATAGTTGGTCATAAAATATGAGGTTTTTGGTAACAGGTAAAGAGACCTAGCCTTGTACCTATTGTGTTCAAGACAAAACAAATAGTAGGTAATAACATATTATTTTGTTGGTAACATTCATCAATATAGGTAAACATACCTAGCCTTGTAGTATGCTTGAACATAGTGTATTCATGTAAGTTGTAAGAGTAGTAGGTCATAGAATGTAAAGGTTTTGGCGGCAACAGTTATTTATACAGTTAATCATACCTAGCATTGTAATTATTTAGATTCTTTAGTCATGTAAGAGTTGTTGTGTAAAAGAGTGACTATATTTCAATTAGGTATAAGTACTAGAGTAAGTAGCTGTACGTTTATGAGAACATGTTACTACATTAGATATCGTAATACTTAAGTCAGGGATGGGGAACCTTTTTCTTATCAAGTGCCATTTGGATATTCATGACACCATACAAAGTGATTTACTTAAAAATCAGGCTACTTTTGCTGGTCAAACATTTGCCCCTAATGTAATGGTTGGAACTCCTTCTCTTTGGTGAGGCATGTGGTGTCTGCTGGTATTGATACTGTTGCTACTCGTAACTGGTTTTACAGGTTTGCATCAGTCAGCCTGGAGCGCAATCGACTCTTTGCGAGGGTAAGTTTTGACAATTTCTGCTCGCAGCAGTAAGTGTTTCTAAACACATGCATATTTCAGTGCATACCTCCTCAAAATGGAAAATCATCAGCGTGTATGTAACGCCTATAGAACTCGAGCAATGTGAGATCATTGTACCTAGCTTTTAGCTCATCGTCAGAGATGGTCAACTCCTGCTTGGTATTTTTCACGCCCTTTCACTAAATGCCTTGATTAGTTTCGCATATTCACCATCATAATCAGATGTTGTAGAAAGCTTTTCTGCTAGCAGTGGGAAAGTGCACAGTGTACCTTTCGAGTTGCATTTTCCACAGCTATATTTTAGCTTCAAGGGATTTCAAATTTGAAAGCAGTGAGCTAAGAATCTGGTTGAGGCCTTGCAACTTAACGTTCAGTTCTGAGAGATACATGGTAATGTAACACAAGAATGCTAGATCACACAGCCACTTGCTATAATTGAGTTCCATGACAGGTTTTCTCTTCATCTGGATAATTAATTGCTTAACTTCATCCCGCAGTTTGTAAAACTGCATGAGCATGTTCCCACGAATCAGCCATCGCACTTCACAATGCTAGACAAGATCGTCATAACATTGTTGAGCTGCAATGACTGCGCACATAAATGTTCTTGGTGTATGATGCAGTAGCGTACCATTAAATCACTTGGAATAAGATTGAGACGCTTCAGCTTTTTCTTAACAAAGCAATTAACCCTTTTTATTCTGGCTATTGTTGGACGATTTATTCAGATTAGGAAGGGTGTATGAAAGTCAAAAGGTTAAATGAGATAGTCGTTTCCCACAGATCCTTCATAAGCTGAATACAATTGTCTAATCATGATAGCCAGAATAAACTGCCAATTAAAGTGCACCTCTGTCTCCAGTCAGTCGACACCCCTCCTCCCAACCAGCGCCGCCTTCATCCATATACTTCCTCACTCCATCCTTCCACCTCTCTTTTGGTTTACCTCTCCCTCTCTGTCCTTCCACCTCGCTCTCGTACACCCTCTTAGTCATTCTCTCACTTCCCATACGTTCCATATGGCCGAACCATCTCAAAGTGTTCCTTTTCACACTTTCCAGCACATCTACCTCCACACCACACCTCCTTCTTACTTCCTCATTCGTCTGTCTATCCCTCCATGTAACTCCGCACGCACTTCTTAAGTAACTCATTTCCACCCTTCTCACTCTTGGTCTGAGTCTCTCCACCAACGTCCATGCTTCGCTTCTGTAAGTCAGTGTCGGGATTACCACACTGTCATGCAAGGACTTCTTCACTTCCATACTGACCACCCTATTTCTTGTTACTGGTTTCAGCGTTCCTACAACCCTCTTCCCCTGTTGCACCCTCTCCCGCACTTCTTCATCCATAGTCCCATCTTTACTCAACACACTGCCCAGATACTTAAATGAGCTGAAAATCTCCATAGCCTGATCGTTCAACTTCACCTCACAGTCTATGGCTTCACCCCTTTCGAAGACCATAACCTTGCTCTTCCCCGCATTTACCTTCAGATTCCGTTTTCGCACACTGTTCCAAACATATTTACCAGACCCTGCAACTCCCATTCATTATCGCTCATCAGAACTGTATCATCATCAAACAGCAGTACAGGTAGCTTCCACTCATTTCCCTCCCTTATCAGCGATACACCAACATCCACTACTCTTCCTTGTATTTCTTTCATGACTCCATCCATATATACAGTAAACAACCACGGGGACATCACACACCCCCGTTTCAACTCAACTTTCAGATCAAAGAACTCGCTTTGCTCATTCTCCACACGTACTGCCGCCTTTGCACCCTCATACATGCTCTTCACTGCTTTCAGCAACTTGCCATCTACTCCGTATATTCTAAGCACTTTCCACATACCTTCTCTATCCACTCTATCATAGGCATTCTCCAAGTCCATAAAGGCAACATACACCTTTTGTTGCTTCTCCAGATATTTCTCCACAACACAATTCAGGGTAGAAATCTGATCTACACATCCTCTTCCCTTACAAAAACCGCCCTGCTCGTCACCTATCCATTTCTCCGTTCTCAGTCTCACTCTCTCAATCACTACCCTACTGTACACCTTCCCATAACACCCCAATTTTTCAACACATTGTATCCACTCGACTCCTGGTCGAGTAGATATGATGCCCAACTCTCTCAATCAAAAATATATGGAGTGAGTGGGTTCAAATCCTGGTCAAGAAACCTCGCTTCAAACCTGTCCGATATTATCATTTGATGAATTTGATTGTTTTATATATTTTTTGTCTATGTGAATGAGGGAGGCAAAAGGCAGAACTTCCTGTAGCGAATGCCTCCCCCAGAGTTGAAAGAGTGACAGGGCCAAAATCAAGGGACGTTCGAGCCAAAATGCCTGGACAAACGGAGTTTGAAGCAATTTAAGTCAAAGGAAGAAGGAATGAAAGATTCTGGGAGAGAGTTCCAGAGCTCAGCTGTTGAATAGAAGAAATATTGAGAATAGCGTTTCACTCTTGGATTGGAGAGGTGCACAGAGTAGGGGTGGGATTGTGTTGCAAAACGGGTGGTACGTGCTCTACGAAGGGGGGGTGGTATACACTGAGAGAGCTCTGAGGAACACTGATTATTGTAATAACGGTAGAATAGTGAGAGAGATGCAACATTACGGCGAAGAGAGAGAGACTGCAGAGAATTGGTGAGTAGACGTGAGTTAATGAGACGGAAGGCTTTCCTTTCTACTTTGTCCAGAAGTGCTGTGTGAGAGGATTTCCCCCACACGTGTGAACAATGGACACAATGGACACACATGGACACACTGTGCCCCTGTACAGACCAAGAAGCTGCCCGGTGGTAAAGAACCCCTGGAGGTGGTTGAGCACACTAACCTATTTCTGAGTGGGTCAAAGGCCACTTGTGAAATAGCCACGCCCACATAATTCGTGATTTGGGTTGGCAGAGAAGAGGTGGTGTTCCACAGAGTTAAAATTAGAGGAAAGGCCACTGATATTGCAGACATTTATAGTAAGAGTAGAAGTTAGTGGTCCAGAGCATTTTGGCGAGTCATTGCAAGGGGTCGGGCTAATGGGTGCATTTTTGGTCGCGACTCCGAGGCGGGTTGTGATTGCGTAATTTACTTGTTGAGAAAATGTAGTGTAGTATGTAAGGTGTTTGTAGTATAATGTATTGATAGGAGGAGAAGGGGTTTTGGAGGGCAGGTTGGGGTTGCCTTCAATATTGATGAGACACAGAAAGGATCAACTAGGGAGACCAGGTGGTGAAACTGGAGTTCCAACTGTCCTTATCAACCACCTCGCACTCCCCGGGAGTACCGCCCTGTTCGGCTGGTGCCTACAGCCTCCTCCTAACAATTCTGGAGGTGGGATTCCCAGTCCCAACCTCCATGGGCTATCTGCGCCACAAAGTGACGAGCGGTTGGGTCGCCACATCCCTACGCCTACATTTTATTGTATAATAATTTATTGTATAATGCAATATTAATGCCCTATATGTGCATATTCTTCAAGGATAAGGCATATGTGAAGAATGAACAACCACAGAAAAGGTGTGAATAACAAAATTCTAATGTTCAAACCAGTTTATTGCCGAGGAAGAGCCCAGGCGACACAGGTCCATTCTCACCGCACTCTCGCCAGTCACTGAGTTTTTTTTTCACCCTTCGACTCCACTTCGGGGGATCCCCCCGAGGGAGACTCCAGGCATCTGCCCAATCCATATAATTTATCCTATCGCAATATTGGTCGACTTGCCTCAGCCATGAGTTCCCTGGTCTTCCCGTAGGCTTCCTCCACTCAGGGTTGTCCTCTGTAGAGACCACCTGGTGAGCAAGGTCAGCTTCAGGGAGGTGAGCCATATGCCCATGTAGCCAACGTTGGTGTTCATGGACCATGTAACTAATTTATCTTTTATTAGTTTCATGGAGTAGTCAATGGTTTAAGATATAGCAATGCCAGCAGTAGCCCATGATCCTGCGAAGACAATTATTTCCAAAGGAGTTGATGTGTCTCTTGAACTCACTGTTAAGTTCATATCTAACATTCTTATAATAATACAGGCAGCACCAGTATCATGAAGATCCGCAGTTTCGTCCCTCTGCACAGGTATCGACAATGCCATAATATATATATTTTTTTTTAATGAATCCCTAACCCCATATGCTAAGCTGAGGTTACGATTGACATTGTAGCCCCCCGACTCACCACTTTTGTGGATCACACTACCAAGATAAGTAAATGTATTCAAGATATTTAGTCCTCACCACATGCATGAACAGATTGTTCTGCATCATCCAGTAAGTCACTAAATGCTTGGACTTTGGTCATAGTCCAAGAGACCTTAAAACCCAGTGGCTCCGACTCTTCATGCAGTGTCTTGAGGGCCAATCTAAGAACATCCAACATCTCTGCTAGGATCACTGCACCATCTTCAAAATCAAGATTGGTGATCTTGAAATTGCCAACTTCTGTTCCACAGCGACTCTGCCCAGTTGACCAGCCCAGTAAGCAGTCCATATAAGTATAAATGGTGTCTCACACCTGAATTCACAGGGAAGAAGGAGGATGCTCCCCCACCACACTGGACAGCACTCTCAGTTCCTGTATAAAGTCTAGACACCAGGTCAATAATCGCAGCATGGATCCCGCATAACCGTAGTAGCTCCCAGAGCGTCTCTTGGTGCACTGAAGGAAATGCCTTCCTGACATAAATTTAAACTGCATGCAGCCCATTTTTATACCCAAGTCAGCATTCCACGAGAACCCATAGTGCCCGAATTCAGTCAATTGTTGATTTCTTGGGTGTAACTCCAGAAGTCTCAGGTCCCTGCTCCTTTAGTAGGTGACCTCGGATTTGCATCAGTAAAATATGAGCAAATATCTTGCTTGGCACACTGAGTAGTGTGATACAATGGTAGCTATTGCAGTACTGTCAGTCCCCTATTCCTCTAATCCATTCAACAGCTGCTGGCAGAGTTCCACGTTTACAGTTTTCCCACAATTCTACAGGGTATTCCAGGAAACCAAGCACTTCAAACCAGTGTGAGACTGCCACTGCATACTTCCTTGCAAATTCCTCATCTTTGAGCCACTAACAATGAAACCCTGGGTGATAATATTTTGAGATTTGTTCTGGTTTTGAGCCATAGCTTCAGTGTAGCAACAACAAGCCTTTGGTCGGTTGCAAAGAACTTATCAATCCTAAAGACTTTGCAGTTCTGGAGGATCCTCCAACGAGTGCTTACGAGTATATGATCGATATCCTTGGCCACACCACCAGCGTTGGAGTACCAAGTCCAGGGTGTGGATCTGGTCTCTTAAGGCCGCGTTATACAGAACAGAACTCGAACGTTGGGCGACCTACTCCCGAACAGGATGACTTGCATATTTGAGGCGAATTCAACCGATATTGTCCCGAAGTTGGTAGAAGAAGAACATCCCCAGACAATGCCCCGAACAAGAGTCGAATGTAACCCGATACTCCCGAGCGACTTACGACAAAGACCCGAACATGATTCAAATATAAACCAATGAATGCCAGAGCATGACCCAACTATAACTAGAATATACCCCGAATCAGCCGACCAGTTTCAACTGATGTACGAAGATCAGCCGACCTTCAACCGATATAAAAGAACCTATGACGAACACCAACAGGATCGGACGACCATCACATGATTTTAACACGATGCTAACTAACGAATGTGGGAAGACAACTTCCAACTCTCCAACCCAAGAGTGAAACACTATTCTCAGACTTTCTTCTATTCAAATACTGAGCTCTGGAACTCTCTCCCAGAATCAGTCTTTCCCTCTTCCTATGACTTAAATTGCTTCAAACTCCGTGTGTCCAGGCATTTTAGCTCGAACGTCCCTTGATTTCGGCCCTGTCACTCTTTGAAATCTGGGGGAGGCACTCGCTGCAGGCAGTTATGCCTTTTGTCTCCCTCATTCACATAGAAAACAAAAAAAAACATAAACTGTACCTGCCCTATAGTGTGAACCTCTATAAAGAATGTATTGGCGTTGTAGAAGTGGGATGTTAAGGGGGCCCACCTCTCTTTTTTCTCTTTTCTCCCTCTCTCTTTGGCTTGTATCCATTCGGCTCCATTCAGCAAACTGTTTTAAGACGTTTATCCCCATCCAGGTGTCGATTTCTTCCTGGCGAGCGATAGGGAGCCAGCATTGTATGGAGAAATCCGGCTTCGCCGGAGAAATTTTTCTATCGAAAAATGTACAAATTTAGCTTACTCTCAAAACAAATATATATATATATATGTCCGCTGAACATGATGGTGGTGTTTAGATTATTCTATCATCAATATTGGATTTTATAGAAATAAATCTATAACGATAGTTTTTCGCTCCTATAGAATCCATTCCGCAGCAAAATATTAACTCTCAGTCGGTTTTCACCCATAATAATTGCATTTTATATTTTTTTGTTTTCATGAACGGCAAGAGGAAAGGTTATTCTATAAGATTTCAACAACAACAACAACAAAAATAACAATATGTTGAATTTCACCGTAGGTGAAAGCATATCTTCAGTCCGCCCGTATTTGCCCTCCCCATTTTTACCGATACATTGGTGGTGGTGGTAATGATGATGGTGATGAATATGGTGGTGGTGGTGATGATGATGATGATGGTTGTGGTGGTGGTGGTAGTGATGATGGTGATAACTATGGTGGTGGTGGTGATGATGATAGTGATGATGGTGATGAATATATTGGTGGTGGTGATGATTATGGTGATGATGATGATAATGATTGTCTTATTCGTCACTTTATCTGGGGATTGTCGTGTTTTGTTCGAGTAAATTCGACTGATAATAGGTTTATTGTCTCCCTATTACTCAAATGATATGGGTTATTATCGACTTATTTTCGGCTTTATATTCGACTCATGTTCGGGTAGTTGGTAGTTCGTGTTAACTTCGTCAATGGAAATTACAGCAGAACATCGGCCGAAACAAAAGAACGTAACAGGAATGTAAGCCGACCGTAACCCGACCGAGAGCCGACATTTTTTTAACGGTTTTTACACCTGAATATCGGCTAGAAGTTAACGCATGCACTAACTTCTGGCCGAATCAGAAGATATTCGTCTGCACCCATGAACATCCCCAGAACTTCCCCAGAATCAACAAGATCATTGGCCGAATTGACCCGAATCAACCCGAACTTTCTGAAATTTGAATCTTTTGCAAGTCATCCTGTTCGGGAGTAGGTCGCGCGACGTTCGACTCCTGTATGAATGCGGCCATTAAACTAGGACCCCGCAATCCTCAACTTCCTGGTCCTTGCGAAGTTCAGGAAGAGAAAACTGTTGGCAGTGATGTGGGGGGTTCTGGATGGAAGGATTTCAGGGAGAGGTGGCATCTGTGTAACCTGTTTCTGTGAGAGGTTCATATTACTGCCGAGAAGAAACGGCGAAATTTGGGCTGGGAGGTTGGAGTAAGGGGGATTCGTGTTAGGCAAGAGGTACGGGATTCGTGTGAGGAAGGGTTTGTGGATTTGTGGAGTGAGCAGGGTTGGTGTTGGGCAGGTAGTGTGGATTGGTGTGCGGGAGGCGATATGTGTTGATGTGCAGGAGGGGCAGTGTGAGCTGTTGTGTGGAAGGGGGGGTGAATGTGGAATATAATACGGGTGTGGGCCGAGAGGCCCCCCTAAGTCCCCATTTCTGACTGAAAATAGCCATCTAGGCTGTATTATAATCTGTCTTGTACTTCCGTATTGTCTACAGTCTGAATGATTCGCCTTGTCACATTGAAACAATTGTCACATATATGAAGGTTTTGCCCTATTGTAATGTATGCCTCATTTATTGGTGAAGATACACAAACCCAGTGAAAAGTTAGTTTGCATATCTGGCATTTTGAGTATTCATGAGTATTTTAACCTTACACCTCGTGCAAATGTCCCTTTTTTTTTTTTTTTTCTATGTGAGTGAGGGAGACAAAAGGCAGAACTGCTGTAGCGAGTGCCTCTCCCATAGTTGAAAGAGTGACAGGGCCAAAATCAAGGGACGTTCGAGCCAAAATGCCTGGACACAGAGTTTAAAGTTTCGTTTTTCGCACTCTTTCACTTTTTACCAGACACTGAACGTGTGTTTCGGGAGAGGGGGTTAAGAGAACGAGGGGAGTGTTTATGCTTTTGCGGTCACTGTGGTGAGGTGTAGTAAGACTTACGTTCTGTATAAAATTTTGATAATATTTTCAAGGAATCGAGTTACATCGATGTGCTATCTCCTTTTCGACTTAATTAACTTATATCACTCCTAACTAAATCCCGGGTATCACTGATCGGTATTGGTCGGCTGCATGCTTCTGTAAGTTTAACATACGGCATTCTAGAGAGCAATGTAATGCATTTTCAAGACTCGATGCCTATATCTCCCGACATATTTTACCTATCAACTCGAATTTAAACTGAAAAGGACTACGACATTAATTTGGTTATATCATCACTAATATACCGACTAATATGGTCGGCAAAATCGGAGTGCGACTGGACACTACGCACATACCCAACGTATACTGTATATAATAACCTCATTACCTGAGATACAAATGCTAACCCTTTTAATGCTATAATTGTATTTTGTTTAGCGGTTTCTATGTATTTTTCCTCGACACTGATTTGTGGTAGGAGTGTAATTCAATTGTCTGTTTGTTTTTATTTCGATTTTGTCTTTCTTGCACATGAAGAACGGCTAAACTGTGCGTTACCCTACGACGCCGGGATGTGAGTGGGGTGAGAGGGGACTAGGGACAAGTTGAAATTGTGCTATGGGTACTGTAGGGTCCCACACATATCCTATCATTGCACTAATGTTTCCTTGAACATTATTTGTCTGTATATTATCTTGTCAGTAGTAGATTATGGGGATATAATTTACATCCATGAATCGTGCCCTACCCATTTCTATTTTGTATTTAGTTTTTAATAATTTTACTTTTATCACAGTGTACTAAATCCCCGCACCTGCTTGGTACTGAGAAGTAGATTTTTTTCTAACACCTTTGCTTATATCTCCCGAGATACTTTAGTTTACTCTACACAGAACCACGACACTAAGTTTAGCCACGTGGGAGGTTTCTGTCCAGTTATATCACCAATATCCCGAGGTATGTTAGAACAACTGGGACCGTGACGACCTCAACTTACCCATTTACCCCTAAAACACATGTATAAATTGATAGGCAGCCTCTAACGGGAGTAACATCCAAAGTGGAGTGCTGCACTACCCATAGGAATTATTCATACCTTGCATAGAAGTTTCATTTCTGCAGTGGAATTGTCCAAACCAAGAGCCACGTGAGACCCGAGATATATATTAAAGGAAGTGTTATTTTGTACAGGAACAAATTGAGGAAAAACCTGATTTGCTTACGATTAGTTTGTCATTTATCCACTATAATTGTTGAAATAATACTACAATTATATTCGTTAGAAATGAGAAGTGTATATTTTAGGTGTTATTCCGTAGCTTTCGTATTATTCTAGGTAATATGGATGGAAATATTCCGCTTCTGAATGGACTTTTGTATAGGGGTTTCGTTAAAACTTATATATCTCCGTCTTGTTGCATTGAGAGGTAGTACTGTAGAGTGGACGGCAGGCTCACCATCAAAATAATCGTAATGCATGTTAAAACTTGCCTATTAATTTAATTAATATATTATAAACGCGACCAAACTCACGCACACACACTCTCTCTCTCTATAAATATATCTAATGTATATCTATCTACATATACATTAGGGGTTAGGCTAATGCGTGTGTTAGAATAGGAAGGAAGGGGGTATTTATCAAATGTGTATACAGTAATGCCTTTACAGTGTCACACTATCCCTAAGGCTATGACAATACTGTTTTTTGTTTTTTTTAACCTTGAGCTAGTGATAAAACGAAGGCTAATCCCTAAAGAAGCGAAACAGAGCAATTTCTGAGAAAAGAAGTGAATGCACTTATTTGATAAATATATGTATCGTAAATCCTGTTCCTAGAATCTAGGTCAACATCACAGCTAGCGGTATCCTCTGTAACCGATCGCGTGACTTAGCAAAGTCAACTTAATTGAGATACATACATTTCCGATTGCAATACTGAATTGATCATCCATTATGTTGAGGCAGCTGATGAACAGTTCCCGATCACATAACTCATAACCGATTTGAGTAAAAAATCAGATGTCAATAGGTTGCTTACAAATTTCACTTGTGGAGGAGCGAGATACTTTGAATTGTGGTGTACTAATAATTGCAGACCTTCATTAAAGACAGTAGTCATCACACCTCCTATCCCACATTACCAAAAGGTTGATATGCCGAGCGTTGTTCTCGGACGAGATGTTTTGATTGGGCTGCACTATTAAGATCGCGAAAGGAAAGGAAAATAATCGATTTAGTATACCTGGCCTAATATTATAGCTATTACAAACCTTGCTTATCATGATACAAATGTAATCATTCGGAGTATAGTTATTGGTCATGTACTCTGCTTTTCTCACAGTGCTAAATGGCCATAAAATATATGACATTGATTTTCACATAACTTGGCTTTGTGCTGAGAAGTAAATGAACATTGATATGCAAATTAATATGGAAATACAATCATTATATATTTAGATACTATGCTAGTCATTATAATATATAATTATGTAGTGTTTCCTTCCTGTATAGAGTACTGGGATTTCCAATACGAACAACCTTTATATCCCATTTCCAAATCCCGAATTCATCACTGTTAAACTAATGATCAAAATATGGTTATATTGAAGACATTATAAACCAATGGTTCTTATCTGAAAAACAAAACAATTATGAAGATATATATGTATATATATATATATATATATATATATATATATATATATATATATATATATTGCAGTATAGAGAATTAATATACGTGACGGTACCTTGCGTATCCCATAATACTGGGTTTATACATTAGTAATTAATGTACCTACCGGCAGTCGGGCAATTGTATTCGTATTTGATATTGTTTCAAGGTTCCTTATGGCTTCCAGGATATTACAGTGTTATTCACCGTGTCATTTAAAGGAGTGTGGAGTATATTTAATTTATTTTTTGCATTGATTTCCTTGGCACTGCATCTTTAATTCGGTGGTGGTATTCTTGAAACCCTCAGTTTTGGAAGAACGTCTGTGCAATCAATTGGTTAATAAATATATTGACTAACTACTAAGCTCCGACACTTTCATGTTAATCTTTATAAAATCGTCGCAAGGGAGTTAGATAAATATATAGATGTATTTGATATAAATAATTAATAATGTATCCCCACAATCCATCTAATTTCCGTACCATCTATACAATCATTATATTTACTTTAACAAGAATCATGAGGATACATCTATAAGTATTACAATTGGCTTTATCTCTATCAGTCTGAGGACAATTACATAAATGAAAGCTTGTTAACGCAAAGCGTTAATATTAAGCTTGGGTAAGATTAAAACTATCACCGACGACCTGCGGCTAGGTAACATAAAATTGACCGAAAGTAATTATAGTGAAATAACTAGAGAGGCAATCAGGAGAGCACATACCTCCGCCTACGCTGGTGGATGTATGCGCTCTACCGATGTCCTCCTAAATGGGATCACTTCTTCCTTGGTAAATATACTATCTGCCCACCACATTTTTGAGATACCTTGTTTCCAGACAAACAGACAAATGAACAAACAGACGGAGGCAAAACAAAACCTCCATCTTCGATAGCGGAGGTATTATAGTGTTCATAATAAGTTTTAAGTTCTATATATAAATTGTGGTTGAAGGTTGTATTGTAAAGTGTTGGGTTCGTAACCAGGCCAAGGGAATAGTGTGGCATAAGTCCGAGGTCACTCACACCTCACAACACCACTATAGTATCAACCCAAGGGACACCTCAACACATAAGTCCGAGGTCACTCACACCTCACAACACCACTATAGTATCAACCCAAGGGACACCTCAACACATAAGTCCGAGGTCACTCACACCTCACAACACCACTATAGTATCAACCCAAGGGACACCTCAACACATAAGTCCGAGGTCACTCACACCTCACAACACCACTATAGTATCAACCCAAGGGACACCTCAACACATAAGTCCGAGGTCACTCACACCTCACAACACCACTATAGTATCAACCCAAGGGACACCTCAACACATAAGTCCGAGGTCACTCACACCTCACAACACCACTATAGTATCAACCCAAGGGACACCTCAACACATAAGTCCGAGGTCACTCACACCTCACAACACCACTATAGTATCAACCCAAGGGACACCTCAACACATAAGTCCGAGGTCACTCACACCTCACAACACCACTATAGTATCAACCCAAGGGACACCTCAACACATAAGTCCGAGGTCACTCACACCTCACAACACCACTATAGTATCAACCCCAGGGACACCTCAACACATTTTGCCAATCTCGCCATTATTAGTTATTAATTTTATCTTTGCTAACAATAGGCGATATTATTCGATATAGAACTAATGTGAATGAAACAAATGGTTTATAATAATGACTGTAGGTCTTTTATAAATCGAATAAAACAATGTAAGGCTAACGTAATTGTAATAGTGGTATATGTGTGTGTGTTGGTGTGTTTGTGTGTGTGTGTGTTGGTGTGTTTGTGTGTGTGTGTGTGTTTGTATCACAATATGATACGGTAGTGAAGTATTATCTGCGCTATGTAATATAATATACGTCAACCACTTGCAGCACCTGAGGGAACTCTTCGATAGTAACAATTGAATCATTATTGGTCCACACAAATCTAGGCAATTCAACACCAAGCAAGTGTTGTAGAAGTGAGTGACCCAGAAGTTACAGTAGGTCATTGTAGGTTTCTCTAATAATGGTGGTTTTACAATCTAGGCCAAGTTCAATGGTTGAATGTGGTGAAGAGGAAATTCAATATTACACACAGTTTCTCTAGCTATCGCTGACACATATTGCGTTATAATAATAGCATCGCAGCTGTCATTCATTCAATAATTATAGCCTCGTTCATACTCTTCGATAAACGTTGGTAATGTACAGAAAACAATAGATATTCAAGCAAGGCTAATCTTTCGTCTGGCAGGACAATGTGTTATGTTTCATTCATCGCTTTCTGTCTTTAGTACTGCAGTCATATATGCTACACCATTATCTTCGCCAACGGGTGTTACGGCGCGGAGATCAATATCACCAGGTTTTGTGTTTGTCGGTGTGTTCTTTTATTAATTATTACCAAGTTTTCAATAAACAAACATATAGACGTAATTGAACTTAATCAGCGATTAACTTATGAATAAGATATGAATCCACCCCACCTACAAACCTCGCATTGAACCCCACAACATCTTTATAGAATCAATCTGAAATGTGATTACTTAATACATTTAAGAAATGTAGGTTAATATAGTGGGTGTATACGTTGGGGGAGGTCTGGTTGTGGTTACTTCTGGCAATGACTATACATACAAAACTGTTCGCAAGCATTGCACTCATTGCGGAGAAATTCAGTATATTCCTTTGAACAATCTTATTTGTGTTATTTGCAACCATAGACATAGCTCAAAACATAGTGTTTGACTAACATTATCATTATTATATTTTTGTTTATAAGTGAATATTTGCATGGGAGTAACGATTAATGTTGGTTAGTAGTATTTGCATGGGAGTAACGATTAATGTTGGTTAGTAGTATTTGCATGGGAGTAACGATTAATGTTGGTTAGTAGTATTTGCATGGGAGTAACGATTAATGTTGGTTAGTAGTATTTGCATGGGAGTAACGATTAATGTTGGTTAGTAGTATTTGCATGGGAGTAACGATTAATGTTGGTTAGTAGTATTTCTGGTTATGAGACTCATGGAATTACCTGCATTCCTCTTTTTTTCTTAGACTATTGGTTGCTGAATACATTTTGTTTCTGTCTCATAGGCTGTACATGGGGTATCAGATTATTTATATTTACACACCACACATATTCAAGTAAATAGAAGTTTCTCATAATATCTCAATAAAAACACCGGCCCTTCACTTCGCGGCAATGCTCGTTAACTTTGTAATGGCGTTATATGTATTTATTGGTTTTGTGTTACATTAAAATTATTGAAGGTCGGGAGATGGGGATTTGTATGCTGAACGGAACCAAAGGGGTGCTACGAAATTTGTTTTAGTTGTTTTTTCTTGCATTGTTTTAGGTGACCTAGCAGGTATGCATACCTTTCTTAGACGTTATGAAAAGTTGCTAACATAATTGGGAGTTTAACAATGTTCTTTTGGGGGGTGGGGGAGGGGTAGTGGGATCATTTAGAGCCGCAGAATGTAAATGTAATTGATATATAATAACTTTCTTCCACACACAAATTTGCAATCCATTACTAAATCACTGTATTCTGTGTTTGTGTTCGGGATTGTGGATGATGTAATGAATGATGTACTTGACGGAATTTGGGGGTAGGAGTGCAAAGAAAAAAAATGCAACAACAGATCTATGGTCTATGTACAGTAAGAGCCAGGTGTGTTGGGATATATGAGTTGCCCTAAACACCTGTCCACCGGTTTGCATGTGGCCGTACCGTGCCGTGTTGCCATCCTGACGTCACTACTATGGATTATCGCAAGCAGAGTAAAGAGCCGCTCCTACTGAACTCTCACCCTTACACACACACACACACACACACACACACACACATACTCACGCACTCTCACGCAGGTATTCACACAACAACCATTGCCAACTTTGAAATACTTATGTAATTAAAATGTTCTTTTGCAATTATGAGTTTTCATGGCTGTTGTGATTAACATAGAAGTATGCTCAGAAGTAGACACAATAATATTGTGTCTGCAATTTTATATGAAGTATACAGTAGAAAATAGTATATATATAAATAAATAAATAAATAAATATATATATATATATATATATATATACTGGATTTTTTTTCTTCTATGTGATTGAGGGAGACAAAAAGCAGAACTGCCTATAGCGAGTGCCTCCCCCATAGTTGAAAGAGTGACAGGGCCAAAATCAAGGGACGTTCGAGCCAAAATGCCTGGACACACGGAGTTTGAAGCAATTTAAGTCATAGGAAGAGGGAAAGACTGATTCTGGGAGAGAGTTCCAGAGCTCAGCTGTTGAGTGAAAGAAAGTTTGAGAGTACCGTTTCACTCTTGGGTTGGAGAGTTGCACAGAGTAGGGGTGGGATTGAGTAGCAAGACGGATACCACGTGCCCTACGTAAAGGAGGTGGTATACACTGGGAAAGCTCTGAGGAACACTGATTAATATAGTAGCGATAGAATAGCGAGAGAGATGCAACATTGCGGCGGAGAGAGAGACAGATTGCAGAGAGTTGGTGAGTGGACGGGAGTTAATGATACGAAAGGCCTTCCTTTCAACTTTGTCTAGGAGAGCGGTGTGAGAGGAACATCCCCACACATGTGAACAATACTCAATACAAGGACGCACTAAGCCCCTGTACAGAGCAAGAAGCTGTGCAGGGGTAAAGAACCCCCTAAGGCGGTTGAGCACACCCAGCTTCTGGGAGCCTGCCTTAGCAAGACTGGTAATATGGTCCTTCCAACTGAGAGCAGAAGAAAAAGAGACACCAAGAGTATTGAGAGAAGACGAAGGATTGATTTTTGTATTTTTGAAGAATAAGGGATAGTCCGCTGGGAGTTCCTGACGGGTAGATAGATTGAGAAATTGGGTTTTGGAAGCATTAAAGGTAACAAGGTTTTCTCTGCCCCAATTGGAGATAGTATTTTGATCAGAATTTAAGAGTTCTATAGCTTCATTACGTTTGTCGTTGAGCGATTGCTGACTGGGGCGTTCTGAAAAACTAATGGAGTAGTGTAAGGTTGAGTCGTCTGTGTATGAATGGATGGGAATTGAGGTACAGTTGAGAAGATCATTTACAAAAATTAGAAAGAGAATAGGAGATAGGACAGATCCCTGAGGAACACCGGAGTTTATAGGGTGAGGAAGTGAACAATGGCCGTCCACAACTGCGGCTATGGAACGGCCGGAAAGGAAATTAGAGACAAAGGCACAGATGGAGGGATAGAAACCGAAGGTGGGTAGTTTAGAAATTAAAGATTTGTGCCACACTCTATCAAAGGCTTTCGATATGTCTAGTGCAATAGAAAGAGTCTCACCGAAGTCCCGAAAGGAGGATGACCAAGAGTTAGTAAGATATGAAAGAAGATCACCAGTAGAGCGACCCTTAAGGAAGCCATACTGGCGATCTGAGAGCAGATTATGAGAAGAGAAATGCTTAAGAAATTTGGAAGCAAGAATAGTTTAAAAAATTTAGAAAGACAAGAGATGAGAGCAATTGGACGATAGTTGGAGGGTTGAGAGCGGTCACCCTTCTTTGGGACAGGTTGAATGTGAGAAACTTCCGGCATCAAGGGAAGACATTAGAGGATAGACAGAGACGAAAGAGACTATATATATATAATATATATATATATATATAATATATATTATATATATATATATGTACAGTATATATATATATATATATATATATATATATATATATATATATATATATAATTACACAAACTAGAACGAGAGAAGCCTTTTTATAAGAGTTGCAATTATATTTAGAAGTATTCTGCGAAAATACTACTGCAATGCACTTGTCTTGCTCTTTTCTCTGTCAGTCGTACTGTAATTTGGTATCGTAAGCTCCTTGGTATGGCAGTTGTGCTTCACACTCAATCATCTACCCTCGTGTTGGGTGTTGTAAATCTGTCTTGCATACAAATCAAATAACTTTTCAGGTTGCAGTAACTTTGTCATCAACCTCTTCTTCCATTTGTGCTTTTTTTGCGATGGTGAGTGTACATTAGCCAAAAATAAACGTTAGCTAATTCATGCCTTACCTTTGTCGTTATCCTTCTTGCTAATGCAGGTACTCTGTCTAGTCAATACTCGGCAGAATTTGTCTTCATAACCTTGCCTCTCAACTGTTTAAATCTGTATTGCAATTGTTATTGCTGACGGTCGATGTAGTTCTAAGTATGATATGTGGAGCGGCAGGTAGTGGTTTGTAAATATTAATATCTGTGTTATCCCTAGCCTTATTTATCATAAATACTTTCGCGAAAACATACAATAATTAAATATTTTTAGCATACTGATTATTTTTTCTTCATTGATTTATGTTGATAATAATTCTGTTTTTCTGAAACAACAGTGTCTGAAATGGCCAACATTGCAAAATATTCTCAAACATCTGTTTAGATAATTTTGATATGAGTGATTTGATTTAATATCGATGCAATTAATTATACAAATGTGATCTTCTTGATTTAGAAGGAACATATATTAAAGTAATACCTTGAACAAAAAAGAGTAAAACGTGTTTTAAGAGAGCTAACCAAGCCGTAAGTACTTTAGCAGAACCAAACTGAATTACATAGAGCCAAATATACCCCGACTTAATAATTTGGCGCTCACGCTGAGGCCCAACCCTATCGCACCAGATGATACCCTCCCACCTGCTAAATAATGGCTCTTGAAAATTACAATCTCTGGAAAGAAGCGAGCGTGAAGGTGACAAATAAGAGCCTTGATAAAGTTGAAGTGATAGATGAGTTTTGGTGCCAGTGATGGAAGGTTGGTGCGACAGTTGAGACACGTGAGGAGGAGACCTGGCGAGAGTTTTTGTGAATTATTTCTTTCATAATGAAAGAAATAATTCACAAAAACGTCCTCCCCACCAACCCTGACAATAAAATAAAACTCATTATTTACTACAAATCTCCTAAGACCTCCAACCTTGTCCTCCGTAACCGCCCCATTTCCACCAACCAACCGAAAGACGATCATGTGATATATCAGCATATTTGCACCTCTGGGGACTGTGGACCCCTATCCTATGTTGGTATGACACAGACTCGCCTTTCCCGTCGAGTAACCCTCCACCTTCAATCTGGCGCTATAAAAGATCACTATCAAGCCCCCCACCATCTTGCCCTAACTCGCGCCGACCTAGACAAACAAACCACCATACTCGACAAAGAATCAGACCCCAGAAGACTAGCTATTTTAGAAGCTCTATACATCCAAACACTCAACCCCAGCATCAACAACCAAACACAAGACCTTCAAATTCTTCCTTCAGGCAAGCGCTACAGGCATGTTGCCCCCCTTCCTCTCGCCCCGTGCCCCCTACCTTACGCCTCCGCGCTCAGCACACAACTGACAACAACAACCAATCACAGCCACCCACAGCCAACAACCAACCACCGATAAGATCTAGTGCCCGTCTCGCGAACAGACTGCCTTCCACCAATGAACAGCCACCACACACCCAGTAGCTCCGCCCACCTTCCTATTCTTGATCCTCGAATTTTTTATAAATATGATACCTTGTCCCTATTCTAATCATTACCTCTCCTTTCCCTGAAGATGCAAGATGTTTACTTGTGAAACATTGGATCCACCATGAATTTTGCTAACCTGTTGTACCTCATCTCTGAACCCCAGAGGAAAATTGTTAGAACTATTGAAAGCTGTAACAATAAAATCCTTAATGCTGAAACTGCCATTGCCTTTAACCTCGTCTGTTTAAAGGAGAATATATATATATATATATATATATATATATAAGAACATAAGAACATAAGAAAATGGGAGTCTGCAGAAAGCCGATTGGCCTAAGCAAGGCAGATCCCTGTCCCACACAACCCCAAATCAATTACAAAGCCCAATTATAGGCTCAACACTCTAATACCCTGAGGATCATCTTACCAAAACGGTTAGAGATTAACGCAGGATTATGGGGGGTCTGCAGAGCGCTGATTGGCCCAACCCGGCTGATCCCCCTTCACACCCACCCTTCTCGTTCCATATGCTTATCCAATTTTATCTTAAAGCTCCCTACAGTTTTAGATCCCACTATAGCTTGGTAGTCCATTCCACCCATCTACAACTCTGTTACCAAACCAATATTTGCCTATATCTTTTCTGAAACGAAATTTATCTAATTTGAAACCATTGGTACGAGTTCTTTCGCTATCACTGAGCTTAGTACATTTGTCATGTCCCTTTGTTAATCCACTAACCAACTTGAACACCTCTATCATATCCCCTCTAACTCTGCGTCTCTCTAACGAATGTAAACCTAATTTCTTCAAACCTTTCTTCATACGGAAGATTTCTAATATTATGGATCATTTTTGTCATTCTACGTTGTACTCTCTCCAATGAATCTATGTCCATTCTGTAATAAGGACACCAAAATTGGACAGCATAATCCATATGGGGTCTCACTAATGACAAGTAAAGTTTTAAGATAACATCAGCAGTTCTGTTACTCACACTCCTAGAGATGAACCCGAGAATCCTGTTTGCCTTATTACGAACGCCTATACACTGTTTTCTAGGCTTCAAATCATTGCTAACAAACACACCTAGATCTTTCTCGCAGTCTGAATTTTCTAATTCTAAATTAGCTAGTTTATATTTAACATTTGTTTGCATCTTCCCTATCTTTAATACCTTGCATTTGTCAATGTTAAACTTCATCTGCCAATTTACTGACCATTCATGTAAGGTATCTAGATCCCTTTGGAGGCACTCTATAATTATCGCTATCTGAATCAATTGATCTCCCCATTTTAGTATCGTCTGCGAATTTACTTATCCTACTAGTTATACCTAAATCTAGGTCATTTATGTATATAAGAAACACAGGGGACCTAATACCGATCCCTGGGGGACACCACTTTTGACTGCTCCCCACTCTGACTTGGTAACCATTTATGCTGACTCTATGTTTCCTACCAATTAGCCATGACCTAATCCATCCCAACAACGCCCCACCTATTCCATGTGCCTCAACCTTTCTCATCAATCTCTCATGAGGGACTCTGTCGAAAGCTTTACTGAAATCTAAATATATAATATCGTATGCCTTGTCATTATCTACTGCTTCATATACCTCTGAGAAAAAACTAAGCAATTAGTAAGGCAAAAGAACGTCCCTGTGTGAATCCATGCTGAGAAGAATTGATTAAGTTAAAATGTTTCTAAGTGGTTTCTCATTTTTCCTAGCAATAATTGACTCTAGTAAGCTTTCCTATGATTGAAGTGAGACTAATGGGACGGTAATTGGATGCTATTGATTTATCACCTTTTTTGAAAATCGGAACTACATTTGCAAGCTTCCAAGCTCTGGAACTATACCAGTTTCTAATGAATTGTTAAAAAAAGAAATGTTAATGGGTAACTTAACTCATCTCTGCATTCTTTTAATACTCTGGCATATACCTCATCGGGACCAGGCGATTTCTGAGGTTTCAGTCTGTCAATTTCCTTAAGCACATCATTTCTACTTATAGTAACCGTACTTAACCTATTTTTCTATACTATCTCTATATACCTTACGGACTTCTGGAATCTGTGCCAAATTTTCAATTAGTGAAACGGATAGAAACTGACTATTTAATGTACTGCACATTTCTAAATCATTTTCTGTCATTTCTCCTATCGAAGTTTTAAGGGGGGCCTATTTTATCTCTAACTTTAGATTTATATAGCTGGTAAAAAGCCTTAGGGTTATTTTTTGAGTCATTGGCTATCCTGATTTCATAATTTCTTTTGTCTGTCCTTATACATTTTTTAACCTCTCTTGATAGATTCTAATAGTAAGCAAGTAGATGAATTTCGCCTTTCTTAAATTTTTGTTTTCTCGATATATTCCTCTCTTTTTTCCTAGAAGGTCTAATAGTCTAATTATTAATCCATTTGGGTTGGTTCGGTGTTGATCTAAATTTTCTTTTGGGGATATATTATTTTGCGCATTGTGGAGTGAAGAAATAAAATGATTATATGTAGCTGTCAAATTATCCTGAGTTAAGACAGGTATCTGAGAGAGAGTATGTTCCTTAGCGCACCTGGGTCCACTTAATAGTTAAACCATAGGACCGACTTTAAGGCTCTTTCTTAATCCACCATAATTGGCTTTTCTGAAATCTGGGATAAGTGTCGCATTCTCTTTAGCCTTCCTGTCCCATTGTGTTTTAAAGTAAATTGAGTTGTGAGCACTGTTTCCTAGTTGGGGTACTAAGTCTACATTATTTATCATTTGTGCATTATTCCTGAGAACTAAATCGAGGATATTATTACCTCTAGTAGTCGAGTCTATGAATTGAAATAAAAAACTATCCTGTACCGCCTCAATAAACCCGTTTGAATCTGAGGCGCTGATTTGATGCTGCCATCAATATTCGGAAAATTAAAAATCCCCTATAATACACACATTGTTAAACCTAGATGCTATTTTTCACTTCCTGCCATAAAGCTGTACCTTCGTTTCTACTCATATTTGGTGGTCTATAAATAACTCCAATAATTATGGTCTCACTACCTTCGCTAACCTCAACCCAAACACTTTCGTTATCAGTATTTAGTCTAATACCTGATTTAATACAGCTTTTAAAGAACTCCTGCAAAACACTGCTATTTCCGCCGCCCCTCCTACTTGTTCGGTCGCGTTTAAACAAACTATATCCTGGTATATGGAATTCTGCTAAAAAATGTCTTGATTCTGTATTAATCCATGTTTCAGTCAGTGCTATAATGTCTATATTTTCGTTGCTAACAAGTGCTCTAAGTTCATCCATTTTGTTACATAAACTCCTACAGTTTGTATAATATAATCGCAATGAATTTATTTTACTGGTATCGGATTTTCCTTTATTTCTAACTGAATTCCCATCTTCTCTTACCCCTTTAATATTTCTACTAGCAGTACAATTAGACTCCTGTGACTGATATTTTCTATTCCTATCTGATGTACCAGTACGGCAATTTACCCTATCTAGACAAGTATTCTTACTCATATTCTCAGGCTTTATTTTCAGCGAAACCCCCGCGACAATCCTATCTATTGACCTAGCTAAATTTGCCACCCCTAGCCGAGAAAGATGAACCCCGTCCTGTGCGTACAACTGATTTTTACCATAGAAAAAACGGGTCCAGTTTATCAAGGAATGGTATTGCATTTGCATTACAGTATTTTTCCAGCCGACAATTGATACAATTGCCCTAGATGACCATTCCTTGCTGACCCCTCTCCGTGGCAAGTTTACTGTGTACTACAGGTATGCCTCCCTTCCTCCTTACTTTATCTAACACCTCCCTGTACTGCCGAAGCAGTACTTCCGTCCTACCTTTACCAACATCATTGCTTCCCTGTACTGAGACAGATAATGGGGCTATCTCCAATATCTTTCATGATATGTAATCAATGTCCTCTAACACCTTCCCACCCCCGGCACCAGGCAGACAGACAAGCTTCCTAATATCAGTACAGGGGGACCTAGCTAAGTGTCTGACCATGGAGTCCCCAACAATTGAGAAGGACTTGCCTCTCCTTGTCGATGACTTACTTGGTAGCAGCTGCGGCAGCGGCAGGAACTCCTGGGGCAGCAGTTGGAGGTACTCCTGGGGGGGCAAGCAGTCACACCATTCCCTGTTGGAGGCAACTTACTTACCTTTCTCCTGGTTTCCTCGCCGAAGGAAGCACTCGCAGCCTCACCATCACATTCGTCATCCAAGGTGATGAAACTTGTTGCTGAGGGCAACTGGCCGCCGTAAAAATTTGCAGGTTGTTGCACTTGTTGGAACAACTGTCCAGGGAGCATCACGATCCCTAACAGCAGTTGCACTATCCTCACTTTTCTTGTCAGCCAAAGTCAGCTTTAAGGCCAAATTCTCGTCTTTGAGAGACTGCACCTCTCTCTCCACATTCTCCATCCTTTCTTGCAAAACAAGTCAAAGCTGGAGAATATGGAGAGGAGGTAGCAATCTCGTCAACACCAGCCATTTTAAGAAAGCGTTAATACTATCACCACACTATGGGCAAGAGATATTCACTGGGGAGTCACTAGGGACAGGTCCTCACTCAGCAAAAGGTCAGGCAGGTATATATATTATATATATATATATATTTATATATATATATATATATATATATATATATATATATATATATATTATATATATATATACAGTATATATATATATATATATATATATATATATATATATATATATATATAGATATATATATATATATATATATATATATATATACTAAATGATAGGTTAAATAATTATAATCATCAAACTAGATTAAACCTAACTCGGAAATAGTCTCAAGTGGTAAATACAATTCTTATGCAAGAAGGCCAATGTTGATATAAGGTATCCTGCAACACATAAGTAGCGTGTTCGGCTCACAGCTTAGAAGACCCATGTTCGATTCCCGAACAGAACGAGGCAGAGGGGCAATTTGTCCAACTCCCGATGCCTCTGTTTTCCTGGCAGTATATAGAAAGCTGGAGCTAGCGGCCGTTCGGGATGTCACATATGGAATAATATGCTTTCAGCGTTAGTGATTTTGTCCTGGAAGAATACGTGCTTCATAAAGGATTAGAGGTAACCAGTCGTAGTATGTACATTAAGATAAAATATAAAAATATATGTTAATATATTGTTGTGACCAAAATTACGACGAAAATTTTCTCTAAGATTGTAATTATTCGAAGCATGTAGACAGAACTCGAAGGGGATTTATTCATATGTTTTAAAGCATATTTCTCTCATTAGCTCAATATTGGTTAAACTCGTTATTTTAGGAATACAGAGCGTAACTGAACACTGTTCTGATATTTGTCGTGTATGTAAAATAACCTTAAATTATACTTTGATGTTCATGATGTTCTATTATGTATTTTATGAAGGTTTCCTAAGCTTAAATAAAATAGCCTTGCTTATTTCAAGAACTGGTGTTTTTTTCGTCCATATTTTGTAAAACAAAGTGCGTGTACATTAAATGTATTTTTTCCATGAAATGGGTTTGAAAACCGAACCTAACACTTAACAGAGGCATACACCGGACTGTGCTGTAAATGTACATGAATGTTCTCTGTACACACACAGGTATTCATCGCATTGTAATGTGTAGGTAAGTGACCTTGGCTAGCACTTAGGTTTTACTCTGTCGCCTCTCTAGTATAGGTCCGTGCCCGGCCTCAGTATTGGGTACTGCTGTGGCTTCCTGGAATGTACCCATCAATACATCATAATCTGGAAACAACCTGCTGAACTGGTTTATAAAGCTCTACTGAGAGGCTTGCCTTACTTACTACTTATAGTGCTTTAAACATTCATAGTGTTGGAGGCTTTTGCAAACGGGAAATTGTTCAAACAAGGAGAATTATGAATGCCCAATATTATGTATGAAATATTTAAAAAAGGAGTCATATTGGAGCTATTAACTAATTTATTTTTTTAGTAATACTAATCCCTCCAGCGATACTAAGCATGATTAAATATCAAAGCTTTGTATAAATATACACCCATACACATTATATACCAGGCAGAAATATACACCCATACACATTATATACCAGGCAGAAATATACACCCATACACGTTATATACCAGGCAGAAATATACACCTATACACATTATATACCAGGCAGAAATAAACGCTCACAATACAAACCTCTCTCAACCATTAACACTTGTGCTCTCTTCGATACCAGTAGGTCCAGGTCCAGAACTATTCTCCTACTGATTGGGTACAACATATTATGCCTTCACTATATACTGTATATATACTGTACATAATATATATATATATATATATATATATATATATATATATATATATATATATATATATATATATATATATATATATATATATATATATATATATATATATATATATATATATATATATATATATATATATACTGTATATAGATATATATAGATATATATATATATATATATATTATATATATATATATATATATATATATATATATATATATATATATATATATATAAGGAATAGAAGAACCAGAAGCACTCGGTGTAAAAACATGTTTATTGGCGACAGTTTCGGAGGTGACTTACTCCATCATCAGGCGAATCTACAAAATAAAACATAGTCCTATCAGTTAAAATTACAAAACAAGGCTAAAAAGCGGGATAGTAATGTTGCGAATCAATTATTTGAGACACCGTGTGCAATTGAAAGTAAAACAATAGAAATGAAGGAATGTAAGCAAAGTCAGTACAATAGAGAACAACTATAATAGATATACCTAAAATAGCTCAAACATAGATAAAAGTGACTGAATGTGAACAAAGGACGAACACATAAAAATGGAATGCTAAGAAAAGATAATGGAGAAAACTAACAGCAGTTAAACCTATAGAAAAAATAGTTTGCTTGGAAACGGAAGAAAACAAAACAAAATTAAGCAACTTATATAGCCTACTACATACACAATACGTTTAAAAACAAAGGAGGTCAACTGATGTTTCGTTGTGTGACAGAGAAGGCTTTTCCTATTAACTCTTTCACGCTTTTATGACGGAGAGGTTGCCAGATTAGCAATAGGAAAAAGAGTTCTCTCACTCTTATAATTACCTCTCCAAAATTAGTTTTCTGCCCACAGCTAACTCAAAGACAACTGCAGAGGTTGAAGTAACTAAACTAAAGGTTTATATATACCCCTGATGGTAACAAAGGCTTTAAAGTATCCCCAATAGGCTCAAAATCGCGTCATATGTCGGAGAGGGTTAAGGAAAAACCTTCTCTGTCACACAACGAAACATCAGTTGATCTCTTTTGTTTTTAAACGTATTGTGTATGTAGTAGGCTATATAAGTTGCTTAATTTTGTTTTGTTTTCTTCCGTTTCCAAGCAAACTATTTTTTCTATAGGTTTAACTGCTGTTATTTTTCTCCATTATCTTTTCTTAGCATTCCATTTTTATGTGTTCGTCCTTTGTTCACATTCAGTCACTTTTACCTATGTTTGAGCTATTTTAGGTATATCTATTATTGTTGTTCTCTATTGTACTGACTTTGCTTACATTCCTTCATTTCTATTGTTTTACTTTCAATTGCACACGGTGTCTCAAATAATTGATTCGCAACATTACTATCCCGCTTTTTAGCCTTGTTTTGTAATTTTAACTGATAGGACTATGTTTTATTTTGTAGATTCGCCTGATGATGGAGTAAGTCACCTCCGAAACTGTCGCCAATAAACATGTTTTTACACCGAGTGCTTCTGGTTCTTCTATTCCATATATATATATATATATATATATATATATATATATATATATATATATATATATATATATTGAGAATATATCACAAATACACGTGAGCCACTAAATGTTTCTAGTGTCTCAGTGGGGATCGAACCATCGACCATCAGGACGATAGCCGACGCTTTAATCAATTACACCACGGCAGAGACTGCCGCGGTGAAATTGATTAAAGCGTCGGCTATCGTCCTGATGGTCGATGGTTCGATCCCCACTGCGAGACTAGATATATATATATATATATATATATATATATATATATATAGTGAAGGCATAACTTGTACCCAATCAGTAGAAGAACAGTTCTGGACCTGGACCAACTTGTATCGAAGAGAGCACAAGTTTTGAATCAGGCGTAAATGGACATTGTAAATACGAAATGCACTGATCAGTACATATTTAATTACATAATATAAGTCGTATTATATAAATATCTCTTATCATGTCTCACTTATATCCTTTAATGTAGCCTAGTGAGTGCAATCAGGGTTTTTGCATTGTACAATACATATTTTTTTTTTTTATTCTACTGACCATATTTTGAGACCGAAATGCTTACATTTGGCTATTTAATATACATTATTTGTCACCATCATTGAGAGAAAAATGACTACTCATCAAATTTAAAATACATAATTATATCACCGGACGTGTGCAGTGATGAGTGTTATTGAACTCTGAATTAAGGTTTGAAACTCTTTAGCTAATCACCTTGAATGATTGTTTTCTTTCTTTCAATTTTCACTATTTTAAGTCCAACATTAAACTCTGTACACACAATAAACTTTACACATCCAATCTGGAATCTTCAAACTGCTTAAATGAACCCACGAACTGCATATATTACGTACATTTCTTAAGCATTTCTCTTCTCATAATCTACTCTCAGAACGCCAGTATGGCTTCCTTAAAGGTCGTACTACTGGTGATCTTCTTTTATATCTTACTAACTCTTAGTCATCCTCTTTTCTGAACTTCGGTGAGACCTTTTCTATTGCACTAGACATATATCGAAGGCCTTCGATAGAGTCTGGCACAAATCTTTAATATCTAAACGACCCTCCTTCGCTTTCTATCCCTCCATCTGTGCCTTTGTCTCTAATTTCCTTTCCGGCTGTTCCATAGCTGCGGTTGTGGACGGCCATCGCTCACTTCCTCATCCTATCAACTGCGGTGTTCCTCAGGGCTCTGTCCTATCTCCCATTCTCTTTCTAATATTCATAAAATAATGATCTTCTCAACTGTACCTCCAGTCCCATCCATTCATACGCAGACGCCTCAATTAGTTTTCCTGAACGCCCCAGCCAGCAATCCCTGAAAGACAAACGTAATGAAGCTATCAACACTTATCTTCTGATCTAACTACTATTTCCAATTGGGGCAGAGAAAACCTTGTTACCTTTAATGCTTCCAAAACCCAATTTCTTCATCTTACTACCCGTTCAGAAATCCCAGAGGACTATCCCTTACACTTCAACAATACAAAAATTAATCCTTCATCTTTTCTCAATATTTTCGGTGTCTCTTTGTCTTCTTTTCTCAGTTGGAAGGACCATATTACCAGTCTTGCTAAGGCAGCCTCCCAGAAACTGGGTGTGCTCAACCGCCTCAAGGGGTTCTTTACCCCTGCACAACTTCTTGCACTGTACAGGGGCACAGTGCGTACTTGTATTGAGTATTGTTCACATGTGTGGGGAGGATCCTTTCAAACCGCACTCCTAGACAAAGTAGAAAGGAAAGCCTTTCGTATCATTAATTCCCGCCCATTCACCAACTCTCTGCAACTTCTCTTTCTTCGCCACAATGTTGCGTCTCACTCACTATTCTATCACTACTATAATTATCAGTGTTCCTCAGAGCTTTCCCAGTGTATATCACCTCCTCTACGTAGGGTACGTAGTACCCGCCTTGCAACACAATCTCACCCCTACTCTGTGCAACTCTCCAACCCAAGAGTGAAACGTTACTCTCAGTCTGTCTTTTATTTAACTGCTGAGCTCTGGAACTCTCTCCCAGAATCAGTCTTTCCCTCTTCCTATGACTTAAATTGCTTCAAACTCCGTGTGTCCAGGCATGTTGGCTGGAACGTCACTCTTTCAACTCTCGATACAGGCAGTTCTGCCTTTTGTCTCCTTCACTCACATAGACAAAAATATAAAAATAAAATAAAATAATGTATTCGAGTGAAAAATATATTCCTTTCAAGATTGATTAAAACATATTAACGGTATATGCCTCTGAGTATACTAACTACTTGTTCAAGTGATTGAACATTTAGTTTGATATGGTATTGATATTATAATCGATGACTGGAAGCAATAGAGGAACGCAGATGTACTATAAGAGAGAAATCAATACAGTTGTGAAATGGATCGTGAACTATTCGCCTCTGCATTTTCTTCTTTTTATATTTTTATTACGGTTATTTATTGATGCTGGACGTTATTCTGAACTGTCTATACTTACCTCAATGTATATTCTTTCTTATCTTACCGCGACCAATAATCTCGCTCTCTCTCTCTCTCTCTCTTATTTTCTCTTCTTCTTCCACCACATCCTCCTTCTTCTTGTTTGTGTCCTTATTCGCCTCCTCCTCCTCCCCCTCCTTCTTTTTGTTCTTGTTTTAGTTCTTCTTCTTCTACTTCTTCCTTCTCCTCCTCCTCCTCCTCCTCGTCAAACGTAACAACCGACAATTTTTTGTTTTTTAATTATTATTATTCACGCAGCTTTCCAAACAAATTTGGGGATCTAGAAGCACTCTCATGTTTTTTTTTTTTTTTTTTTTTCTATATTCCAACTACTCCCTCTCGGGCATAGGCTGAAAGCCTTTACACTCTACCGCTGAACACGGTGAGGCCCGTGAGGTCTTGCTCCAGTTTAGGGAGTGAGACATGCGAAGCTTCACGGCTCGAAGCAACTCCACCTCTGAAGCTGCTCCGCCTCTGTGCTTCACAGTCTCATCCCCCAGGCTCGGACCCTCACTCACAGAACGCCACCTATTGAGCAATTAACTCACTAGGCATTGACCCCCTCTAACATATTTTGAATATGGGAATATTCATATAATGCTATTTAATCAGGGAACAATGAGGGTATTTATTTGGAATTTCGGTGTGCTGTGGTAATGCACTGATACTAGGTACAGCACAAATTCCATCCAAATAATATCTTCCCATTAACATATTGGGATTCGACCCGGGTCCATTGGATTACCAGTCCAGTGAAAAGACCACTCCGCCACACCTGGAGGACTGTGATATAATTGACATTTCAGAATCACGGATTAATACGACAAATCAAGATTCTTTGTCGGAATATCTATTACCAAGATAATTATATTTCCTTCAGTCAACAATATGGACGCTAATTATGCTCAAATAATTAATCAAACACGTAAAATAACAATTGGCTTCATGTATCGACTTCCAGTATAATCATCAGATACAGACGAGAAGTTTTAAGAAACAAAAAGCAGAAATACGTTGTTAGGTAGTTTTGTCCTTTTTGGCAAATTTATTTTACCATAGATGAAAAGGGGCGAACCGTTAAGAGCTCTCTCAAGAATTCCATCTATATGCAAATCTTCAAGAAAGTGCCTTTATCAACATGCAGAACACCCAACAAGGGGTAACAATATCCTGTATAATATTCTAACTACAAATGAGAGTCTGGTAAATACCGTTATAATCGTACCTGAGTTTAGCTCGAGCGATCATGGGATTGTCTCATTTAATTACTAGCATTTACTAAAATAAAGAAAATGAAAGCAAAGAAACAGTCGTAGATAATCGGAAAGCGGAGTTAACAAACATGGAATGGAGGTATGGAAATGGAGGTAAAACAGAGAGTATGTGAAGGAAGGAAAGTTTTCGGAGCAATAGGAAGTATGTGGAAGGTGAGAAAGTAATATCACCAACCAACAAATTAACTTACAAATAAACCTAACTAATTAATGAAATCAATGAAATTTATGAACACGTGTAGCACTCCCAGGACTCGAACCTAGGATACTCACACCGAAATCCAGTGCATTAACCACTACGCAAGTCATCACCAGGCATTATTGCAAGTCATCTGCAGGCAAATATTGACCAATTATCTTGACTTTGGTAGTTTGCAGATGACACCAAAATTACTAATAAGTAATGGCAACCATTACAAGGTGAGCTAAATACTTTAGTTAACTGGGCAGAACAAACGGCAAATGAAGTTCAACATTGAAAAATACAAATGATTACACATCGGTAGTAACAACGTTCACAAAGACTACTCAGTGAATAGCACTCAACGTTCAAATGTGGATAAAGATATGAAACTTGGAGATAAAAATGTCTAGCGACAGAATACCTTCAAACATTGTGAACTGTGATTCAGTTGACACTTTCAAGAAACGTCTAAATAAATACTGTACTCCGCCACTAACCTTCAATTAACGTTATTTCTTTCAGAATATCTCGTAATTAAAAACATCACACATCGCAATGCAAATCAAACTTCTGCATACCTTTTGACCCATGGCCAAAACCATGTTTTGTTTTTCCTGGATCCTAGTTTAGCATAGACTACAAAACAATCTCCTTTCATCCCATCCTATCCGAAATTCCATGCCAGTTTTTCTGTACTGCATGGTATCTTTTCCAACTGTTTCCACGCCAGCGTAAGTAGAAGGGAGTGGTGGGTGGGGAAGCATCTGCTTTATTATCCTTTTCTCTACCTAGTAGTTACTAAGCTTAGCAGAATAGATATCCAAACTGCTCCGTTAGGATCAATAATTCTGCTGCAGTTTGTAAGTCCTTTGTATCTCTCCTCCTTCTCCCCACCCCTACACCCCGATACCAAAGGACGTCCCACCTACTAATTAAAGCCCTGCACCACAGTTCCCCATAGGCTCCTAATTTCGTCAAGAGTGGCAACAGAAGTGGCCGGTGTTCCAGTAATAGTCATAACTCTGTCTTATGGTGATGGGCTGGTCTATCAGAGTGAGAACTGAGCGATCTCTGCCATACCCATAGCTTACTCTGACTGTTTCTTTTACTTTTATATTTTCTAGATCTCAAGTGACGGTGTCTCTTCCGTGGATTGACCTCCCAGTCTACCTAGATTGGAAGCCAAAGCGTCAATTTTGTTTTCCTTTGCCCCTCAACTTTCTTTTCATAATTGCTGAGGGGCACAGGGCCCTGGGTGGGGCTTTGGTTTCCTGTGCGTTTCCGCACCCTCCTCAGCTCCCCGCCATGGAGTGGCTTCGGTCACCCAGGCTTTGTTGTGGTCGGCAGTGAGGGTTCTGTGGGGGCGCACGGTTGTGGCCTTGGCCTGCTCGGGGCCTTGGGGCTGTTCGGCCAGGCAGCTTGGGGAACAACAACAACAACAATAACTCTGTCTAACACAGTCTGGTCTTGATTAACACCACCCCTCCCTCTGTGTCACCCTGTTAGTTAGGCGATTATACAAATTTTTCTCCATTATTTAGGCGATAATAAAAAGTATCGATTGAATCAGGTTTCGATTGTTTCTGGGCAGGATATAGCGAGCTTGCAGTCTAGGAGAAACCGGCCTCTGACCGGGAACAATTTAGTTTGAAGGTGTGTATTAAGGACGTTTATTTTAGTTTGAAACAGTGTTTGTTTTTCTAGGGGGCAAACCAAATGTAAATTGCTCGAAAAAAAATAACAACAAGTAAAACTCCATAATAATTAACAATAAACACCACAATAGCCAACCAACATGACTAATGGGCTACTGTTTAACGAATGATTGGTGACACCATTCCTCTTCGAGGATCCTTGATGGCTCGTATGAGGAATGTCAAGAAAGTATTCATAATATTTTGAGCGGTGATTAACTCTTTTAAACAATGACGCCATAATTCCTTTTATGTTGGTTACCATTAACCGATGTTATTAAGTTTACGAAATACCGCTAAAAAGATGGGTTACAAGGTATTTCAATTAAACCACTATCCCTTATGGATTCTTCCTAATGCATACTTGCATACAGTGGTTTGATATATCTTTCCAATACATTGTAATAGGTCAGATGGGGTTGCCTATCAGCGGTTCACGTGTAGCTTACTCCGGCGGATATTGGCATAATACTAACCGTTCCTCAACAAGAATTGACACAGTCCCATGCAGCACCTGCAGGATCTGTAACCACACCAGCCTGAAGAGTGCATTAACAAGACAGTACCATAACAATACATTATTGCATAAGATGCTCAATGGTCCACACATGCACCATCCTTCCTCTTAGTCACCTTGTACTTTACGCAGTATGATGGGTGAGGCATATTCAGTGTCCTCCACTAAATGTGAAGGCCCCCTTACCCACAGGGGTAGTCGAGTAAAATGTTAAATATCAACCCAAATAAAATGAAAACAAGTCTTCATGCTTTGCTAAAGGATTACTGATGTTTTCTTCCGCTTGGGTTGGCCGTTTTATTTGTAATTCCTAATATTGAGAACCTTGCTCATATTCCTTGTTCCGGACTACGACCGTAAGAGATCTACTTGAATACAGAGGTCAAACATCTTCTATGCACGTAGTCACTTTAGTCCCTGTCATATCAATCTCTTTCCGATTATTGATTATGGTAAGTTATATTAGACTAAGTTAGTGCTTGGTTAGTCTTATTAGGCTAGATTAGGTTATACTGTATATAATGTACAGTATACTGTATATAATGTACAGTATACTGTATATAATGTACAGTATACTGTATATAATGTACAGTATACTGTATATAATGTACCGTATACTGTATATAATGTACAGTATACTGTATATAATGTACAGTATACTGTACATAATGTACAGTATACTGTATATAATGTACAGTATACTGTATATAATGTACAATACTGTATAATGTACAGTATACTGTATATAATGTACAGTATACTGTATATAATGTACAGTATACTGTACATAATGTACAGTATACTGTACATAATGTACAGTATACTGTATATAATGTACAGTATACTGTATATAATGTACAGTATACTGTACATAATGTACAGTATACTGTATATAATGTACAGTATACTGTATATAATGTACAGTATACTGTATATAATGTACAGTATACTGTATATAATGTACAGTATACTGTATATAATGTACAGTATACTGTATATAATGTACAGTATACTGTATATAATGTACAGTATACTGTATATAATGTACAGTATACTGTAGGTTGGAATAGGTAAATCTAGTGTAGATTATGGTCTGGAGTTGAAGTGACCATGGGCAGACTGTAAATCATCTCTGTCACACAAATTGAATGACTAAAATTGTAGTTTGTAAGTGATATGAAATGTTGATGCACTGAAAATAAATACTATCAAGGCTAGTGTAATTAATATATAATTGTCTTTAATTGAATTTTATATGGAAAACATGACAGTTGGCTATACATTTGTTTTCCTTGAAGTAAGCTTCAGAGGTAATAGGATCTGCTGATCATGGCCCTTTGATTCGAAATACAATAATGTGATTGGAATGGGTCAGGGGAAGGTCCAAGTTAATCCCAATAAACAATACATTAAACATTGTGCCGATAATATCTAGAACTGTTGATAATGCAAGAAACACTGGACGCAATGGAAACACTCGTGGCCCACCTCAACCATCTCTAAGCTATGGCAGAGTGAGGTAAAGTGAGTAATGAAGAGTGAGTGAGATAAAATGAATGATTTAGGGTGAGTAAGGTAGAATAAGTGAGGTAGAGTGTATGAGGTATACTAAGTGATGTAGAGTCAGTGAAGTAATAAATTATGACATCGCAAGAGGTTGATTAAGGCGAATAAGCTATAGATTACTTGAATTTACTTGAGGTATAGCAAGGTTGGTTAAGGTCGATATAACTTGCCCTGGAATCGAATGAGAATGACTGAAGCTGATAGAGGCCGAGAGGGGTTGATTTGGGCTAAGTGAGGTTTATTAAGATAACATGTGTTTGAGGTCAATTGGAGTTGAGTGAGGTTGGTGGATTTCTAGGAACGTACGGTAAATTATCTTTAGCTAGATTGAAGTTAATTGGGTTTGCCAAGTTTGATCCAGGCAGAATGAAATATATATATAGCTATATCAGGTACAGTGATATTAATTGTTGTATAAGCCAAGTGATCCCGTTCACCTCACTCTTTTAAGATTTTTATTTTTCCACTAAATTAAGGGGAGGTTTTTAGTTAGTTCCCTAGACCTCCATCAAGCTTAAAATGTCACCCTCTAGGCCCCCTTTCAAGATAAATGTGTACATTTTTCGGTAGAGAAATTTCCCGGCCAAAGGCCGGTTCCTCTTAAATTACAGGCTCGCTATGGCTCGCCAGAAAAACATCGACACCTAAATTGCATGAAAGGTCTTAAAATTGACAGAAATGGGGCGAAAGTTCTTAATTATGGTGCGAATGTCTTAAAATAACAAAAGCAATGGGGCTAAACATGAGGGAGAAAGGGGTCAAGAAAAAAATCCCTCAAGTGGAGATCTCCCCTTAAGAACAACAAAAAGAGGAGGGCCCGTGGCAATATACTGGTCACTTGCCTGCAAACGAGGTTCGTAAAATACGATCGATTCGAATCCCACATAAATGTAAACTCATTATGTTTATTTAATAAAACAAACCTTTAAGAATATGAGTGTAAAACTGTATCCATTTATTTTTCACGTCACTGACAATCAATAAGAAACTCAAGCAGGTATTGGCGTATCCGTTGGACTATATAGATGTCTATAATATTCGTTTGCTAAGACTTATGTCTACTCACTCTCTCTCTCTCTCTCTCTCCAGTACATTTAACTTTACTACATATACTATAGTTACTGAAAATGAGGGGTAAGATGGTGTGGAAGTGCTTTTGAAGATAAGAGTCGATTTTGAAAACCGACATGATGTTGTCTATAAGGTATTTTACGGCTCGAGAAGGGACACCCAACCTGTTATCATAAAACAACTTTATTATGAAAGTATTATAACGTGAGGTGAAGTCAATAATACTTGGGACTGTGTGATGATTTGTTATATATTGAGGCATTACTAACTTTATGGCACTATTATTTCGTGTCTTCGGTATTCTCCCGCGCCAATTCTTCCCCTACTGGGTGTTTCTGGAGTTGTTTATAACTGTGTATATTGTATTTCAACAAACAACAATAATATGTTATGATTGCAGTTAGAGATGAGAAAGAGAGATAGAGAGAGAGAGAGAGGGGGGGGGGATTGCAAGAGAGAGAGAGAGAGAGATGGTGAAGATTGAAAGAGAGGTAGAGGGGAAGGGAGTGGTGGGGGTGGGGTGGGGTGGGGGTTGAATTTTAAATACCGTGAGTAATACATAATTAATCTTTCCTTAATCGGTCAGCATTAGTGGAGGAATAATAAGGTAGTATTAATGATGGGCAGCAGCAAAGTATCCCGTCCCTTAACGGCCGCTACGGGTGTGTTATTTACCGCAGCTGCAGTCAGAATATAGAAGGCCCCTGAGACGGTACCAGGCAGGAGATGTACACGAACCTCTCTCATAGTCTTCTTAATAGTCCAGTAAATCTAGCAATCATTTAACTGGACCTAGAACAAATTGCAATAGAAGGTTTTTTGGCTTTAACTTGTTTATTAGGTCCCTCTGATGAACATATAAAAAGTCTCCAACTTTTGGACACTGGGAAAGTGGTTAATTTGCATAAATTCAAGATGGCCGCCGTCCAAAGCTTCAATTTACAGATAACTTTTTTCTGGTTGCTCCTAGACCCTATAAATGTATTACAAACAACGTTTTTTGGCTTTAACTTGTTTATTAGGTCCCTCTGATGAACATATAAAAAGTATCCAACTTTTGGACACCTGGAAAGTGGTTAATTTACAGCCGAAAAACCTTACAGACAGGCTGAACTGTCTCTTTCACAAGGGGTGACACAGGCACTTTGTGCTTGTATGGGTTTTTTGACCTGTTGTCCCTCTTTTTTATAAAAAAAAAAACAAAAAAACATGACGTAGTATGACGTCATTCAGAGCCAATTATGTAATTCATGATAGGAGTTCGTATTCACTTGGATCATCGGTGCTTGCATCAAATTTGCTATTTTGACAGAGTCCTTTACATTGACCACATGCACTGGAACATTCAAGCTCATTCCGTTTGCAACTACAGCGTTGAGTGTCACAGTTGCCCTTACACTGACATCTGACCAATTTCAGTAGTGAATCAGGAGCCACTGGCGAATCCATCGTCTTCGGTTCAAGCTGTCCCTTCCGCAGACACCAGCCCCATTTCTCGGGGTCCACACAGTTCCCCATCCATTCCTGGACCTGACAATAAACTCGGAACGAGTGGTATTTGGCTGCATCGGTTGTTGGGGGAAGGCTGTGAACTTCAACGGTAGTTGAACTTTTTGCCACCTTGTTGCAAAACTTTGTCTTTCGCAGTCCGTCAAGGGTGTCATTTCCTTTTCCCCCGTACAAATAAACCAAGGCCTTTTCACCAGCTGATGATATCGCGTCTTTACTTCCACTTTGGCAACAGAATGCTTCTATACATTTCAAGAAACCGTTGTCTTCCCTCACTTTCCTCAAGGCAGCCCCTTTACCAATACCATACAGTCGTGAGGTTGTGTCACATCCACAGAGTGCATGGACAACTGGCAGGACACGACAGATGCTTTCACCGAGAGCTTCTGCTACTGAGTTAATATGCCAACATTTCCCACCTTCCTTGCTCGACTTGAAGTACAAATCATTCATCCCTCGTTCCGCATAATGACACAACAGCACCAACAAGTCTGTGTCCTCACCTATCACATATGTCACGGTTTCCCTTGCATGCTCAATTCCCTTCTTCGCAATCATGACATCTGCATCTGCTGGCGCATTGACACAGTCAATTCCATTTGCCTTGAATGTTTCACACAATAAGTCAATGAAGTTTTGCTTATTGTCCGAGTTTGACAAGAAGTTTTCCTTTTTTGACCGAAGGGGCATGGTTGGAGTGAACATCACCTTTTGACCAAAGACTCCTTTTGATCGTCGATTGTGTGTCATGTCCTTGGTAGTAGGTCCTGATTTATAACCGTCGAATACAACCACCGGGTTGAGAAAGTTTTTGGAAACATGCTTCATGTACATGCTTGCAATGTCCTCAAATGTGTCACCCTTCTTCCATGGAATCCTTTGCAATAAGGAACCACCATCCAGAACATGGGTCACAGTCCTTTCTTCCTCAAATGATTCCAATGACGACTTGGGAACAACAGCAGCTATCTCATCTCCTAGCTGTGCTTCAGGGGTGACAGCAACAATTATACCCATACCATGGTATGTTCCTCGCCCATCAAGCGTACGCAAGTTGTGATCAACATTGTCTGCAACGAACTGTCCAAACCTGCCTGCAGTGGATATGTTGGTGCCCCTGAAATTGGCAGCACACTTCGAAAACCTCAAAACTTCTGCGTAAGGCAGACAGAAGCCGTGGCTGTGTAAACTGTCCACAAGAAAGCGGGAACCAAAGTGCTGGTGCATTTGAACCGCCAATCCATACTGAATGGGTGCTACAATGGCCCTTGGTCTGGTAAGTTGCACGATACTTTGTCCAATTGATGCAACTTCAAGATCACATGACTTGCCACTGAACGTCTCTTGCAGCAATATACGAAGGGACTGCGGAACGTACGCCACATTCTTTTCCAGCGACCGGAGTTCAGAAGGATCTGGATAGAAATCTCTACAAGTATCAATGTTCTTTATATCTGCTTTGATCAACCGTGCCGCAGCCCTGACTATCTTTCTTTGTTCTGCTTCCATTTATAGGGTCTAGGAGCAACCAGAAAAAAGTTATCTGTAAATTGAAGCTTTGGACGGCGGCCATCTTGAATTTATGCAAATTAACCACTTTCCCGGTGTCCAAAAGTTGGAGACTTTTTATATGTTCATCAGAGGGACCTAATAAACAAGTTAAAGCCAAAAAACCTTCTATTGCAATTTGTTCTAAGTCCAGCCCTACTTTGACTGGTCTATAAGGGGATTTTTGTTTTTGTTTACTCCGTTCTCCTTCAAGTTTAGCCCCACTTTTCAGATTTTAAGACGTTCTCTCCATCAGTTCGGTGATTTTAAGACCTTTCGCCCCATTTATTTGTCAATATCAAAACATTTCGTGCCATTTAAGTCTATAATTTTTCCTGGCGAGCAATAGCGAGCCTGTAATTTAGGAGGAATCGGCCATTGGTCGGGACATTTTTCTACTGAAAAATGCACACATTTATATCTTGTCTTTTGTTTAAAGTTTGATGGAGGTATAGAGAGGAAATACGAACAAAATATATAGACTGATAATTAGACCCATTGCCCCTTAATATTACTGTTTCGTCTGTCGTCCTCATTATTTGTTCATTTATATAAAATTCCTTTCATTTACAGATACAACTATACATTCTTGTCATCTGCTTTGTTACTGATTATTTAGTTTATTTGATTATTTAGATTATACTTTTCATAATTTTGTGATTTTGTGTTATATAGTGTGTATAATTTTAGCTTACGTTAATGTCTTATGTACTCTTCTAGCAATGAATGTATATACTGTATATGTTTAGCCTGTATATACTGTATATGTTTGGCCTGTATATACTGTATATGTTTGGCCTGTATATACTGTATATGTTTGGCCTGTATATACTGTATATGTTTGGCCTGTATATACTGTATATGTTTGGCCTGTATATACTGTATATGTTTGGCCTGTATATACTGTATATGTTTGGCCTGTATATACTGTATATGTTTGGCCTGTATATACTGTATATGTTTGGCCTGTATATACTGTATATGTTTGGCCTGTATATACTGTATATGTTTGGCCTGTATATACTGTATATGTTTGGCCTGTATATACTGTATATGTTTGGCCTGTATATACTGTATATGTTTGGCCTGTATATACTGTATATGTTTGGCCTGTATATACTGTATATGTTTGGCCTGTATATACTGTATATGTTTGGCCTGTATATACTGTATATGTTTGGCCTGTATATACTGTATATGTTTGGCCTGTATATACTGTATATGTTTGGCCTGTATATACTGTATATGTTTGGCCTGTATATACTGTATATGTTTGGCCTGTATATACTGTATATGTTTGGCCTGTATATATATGTTTGGCCTGTATATACTGTATATGTTTGGCCTGTATATACTGTATATGTTTGGCCTGTATATACTGTATATGTTTGGCCTGTATATACTGTATATGTTTGGCCTGTATATACTGTATATGTTTGGCCTGTATATACTGTATATGTTTGGCCTGTATATACTGTATATGTTTGGCCTGTATATACTGTATATGTTTGGCCTGTATATACTGTATATGTTTGGCCTGTATATACTGTATATGTTTGGCCTGTATATACTGTATATGTTTGGCCTGTATATACTGTATATGTTTGGCCTGTATATACTGTATATGTTTGGCCTGTATATACTGTATATGTTTGGCCTGTATATACTGTATATGTTTGGCCTGTATATACTGTATATGTTTGGCCTGTATATACTGTATATGTTTGGCCTGTATATACTGTATATGTTTGGCCTGTATATACTGTATATGTTTGGCCTGTATATACTGTATATGTTTGGCCTGTATATACTGTATATGTTTGGCCTGTATATACTGTATATGTTTGGCCTGTATATACTGTATATGTTTGGCCTGTATATACTGTATATGTTTGGCCTGTATATACTGTATATGTTTGGCCTGTATATACTGTATATGTTTGGCCTGTATATACTGTATATGTTTGGCCTGTATATACTGTATATGTTTGGCCTGTATATACTGTATATGTTTGGCCTGTATATGCTGTATATGTGTGGCCTGTATATACTCTATATGTTTGGCCTGTATATACTGTATATGTTTGGCCTGTATATACTGTATATGTTTGGCCTGTATATACTGTATATGTTTGGCCTGTATATACTTGCGATGATTGCCTTTGAAATGGTGTGTATTTCAAGGTATAAACACTGTTATGGTATCTAGGTTTTGTCTTTCCTGTAGCTTATCATTAGCAGACCAGTAAGGAGGCTATATAATTTGGTAGACATATATTTATTGGAAGAACATAGCCTTAAAACATTTTTTTCTTCAAATACTGCTTATTTCTCATATGCTTTCATTAGTTTATTCAAGTACATTGGGGTTTGTAATTGATGATTAATGTTAAGAACGGGGTGTTAGTTATTTCTATAGGTTCAGGAACGAATGTATAGCGAGGCCGGTCCTTTGTGATCTTGGCCCCATTCAATGTTCTTTCCACTCACTAAAACATTACGCTTTCAATATTGCAGTTGGGTCTGAGTACATGATTAGATTGATATATAGAATTCGAAAATGGATATTAATCATGATCGTGTACTCAAGCTTTAACTGTGTTGGTGGTGTAATGGTTTTGATATTTATGTTCTGGGTGTGGTGTCCCGAGTTCGAATCCCGGGAGGAGCATATGCTTTCATTAGTTTATTCAAGTACATTGGGGTTTGTATTGGATGATTAATGTTATGAACGGGGTGTTAGTTATTTCATTATTACTTCCTCAACAACAAAAAACCTTGGACTAACCAAAATAACTTCAAAAGTTGCCATCTTTATCCAGATGGTGTGTATTACATTAATTACCATTAGTCAATTTTAATCTGCATAATTATGTGTTGCAGTCAGCAAACTTAGAGACTTTTGCTTTCCCGAATTTATATATTTTTGGTAAATATCTTGTTAACTTTCATCACAACCTTCTCAGGTATTTCACCATTTTCCTTTTAATAATTGTAAAAGCTAGAATTATTTTCGCTTTATTAATATGTCTTTCTTTCTCTTTGCAGAACAGCTCGAGGCCCGCCATCTTTAACCAAATCAAAATTGAACCACGTTCAAAATCTTCAAGGCAAAACATTGATAAGTGATAGGAGCTATTAATATTATTTCTATAAGCAGATTGAACTATATCCAGTAAAGATAGACAAAACTAACACACTCTCTCATTCGTTGTGCGAAAATAGATATATTAGTAAATCAAACAATACAAAACGGACCAAGACCTCAGTATGTATTGCCTGACATCTGACCAACTCGAAATTATATAATGTATTGTAATTTAATAAGTATTGGAATGTATTTCGAAATACATAGTGATATAATATTGTAAACAAAAAGCTGACCACACGCGGACGATCGTTTAATGAAATTGTTTAGTTCTACCTAAAATATAGACAAGTAGTTTATGTCACATTGAAAAAGTTAAAAGACAAGCTGTGCTAGTCCCTTGACTCCGATACCATCACCTCAATCTGAATTCATTTTCTTGGGATAATATAAAATGAAACAGTGGTGAAAAGGAGGTGAAAGAGGTAAGACAGTGGTGGATGTTGTGGGTGTGTGAGGGTCGCGAGTGATGCCTCCCACAGTGGCTCTTCGAGGATCAACCAGTGGTGGGTCGGGGGGCGAGACCTCAAGGGCCCTCCCGACCCTCCTCCCCACCAAGTTCTACCAACCCGGGGGCGACGCGGGTTTCCTCAGGGTGCTGGAGGGGGCCTCCAGGATATCCCCTCACTCACAGATATCTATTGGTAACATGGAACCTTACCTTATGAAGAACGCCATGTCAAAAAACAACCTTAGCAGTGGGTCCAGCTGGGAATCTATGAAAGATTCAAAAGAAAATACTAGCTTCGACTGGTCAAGAAATATTAACAAGTTACGAGATACACAAAAGGGAAGTGACAGAACACCATCAAGGGAGCGTATAAATGCTACGCCAGACAGCTTAGCCACCACACCAGAACCGCCGAGGCCAGGGACTCGCTGGCGTGGTGATGGCATCATGAATTCTACACGAATGGACGCAGTTACCGGACGTGACGGTTTTAGTGAACTTGTGGTAGATCTAAACAGTCGTGACCCAAGCCCGCATATCAAATCTTCTACCGTTCGATGGCCATCTGTTGTTTCAGTACACGGTCGGCCAATCACGGGGCGGCGTCGGGCCAGAAGAAGCTCTATTACTAAGGATAAGAGTCACAATGAAGATTCGAAGTTTCCACAAATATCCGACACTTCCAAGAATACAAGTCGTGTTCCTCCATTGCCTCGAGCATCTGATCTACAAGCAAGGATGGACCGAAGTTTTGATATTGACGAGAGGGAGTTGAGGCCAATGATGGACCCCCGGACACCCTCCAAGTCCAGGCGTCCACGTCGTCCTGGAGCTCCCATGAGTCCACAGACTTCACGTAGTGCTAGGAACTCCATTAGTCGGTCCGGGGACGAACCTCTCCTGGGGAAGGAGAGCAGGACAGAGGCATCATCACCCGACTTCGATGAACCTCAATCAAAAGATCATGAAGGTATGTGTCTGATAATATTTGATAAAACTAGACAATAAGGAACATTGTTGTTGGATTGGTGCCACAAGAATTCTACAAACAGTTATTATTTAATAGACAGTGTGGATAATTTAATTGAAGATGTTTTTACTTGTATAGTTTAATTACATCCAGACTGTAATTAAATAATTATTTTAGAAATATACATGACTGACACAGACATACATAATTATACATCATTAATTTGTTAATGAAATCATGTGTTATATTATAATATATATAGGTTTGCATACATTAGATAAAGTATTTTTTTTTCTTTTTCTATATTCCAACTACTCCCTCTCGGGCATAGGTTGACAGCCTTTACACTCTACAGCTGAACACGGTGAGGCCCGTGAGGTCTTGTTCCAGTCTAGGGAGTGAGACATACGAAGCACCTATTCACGCCTCGAACCCAACTCCATCTCTGAAGCTGCCTCGCCTCCGCGCTTCACAGTCTCACTCCCCAGGCTCGGACCCTCACTCTCAGAACGCCACCTATTGAGCAATTAACTCACTAGGCATTGCCCCCCTGAAGCATATTTTGAATATGGGAATATTCATACAGTACTATTTAATCAGGGAACAATGAGGGTATTTTGTTTTGGTATTTCGGTGTGCTGTGGTAATGCACTGATACTAGGTACAGCACAAATTCCATCCCAATAACATCTTCCCATTGACATACTGGGATTCGAACCCGGGTCCACCGGATTACCAGTCCAGTGGCAAAACCACTCTGTCACACCTCTACTCTGTGATAAGAGTATACATAATTCATTAAAGACTAACCGATAAAAGAACTTGATAAATATATCAGTATTATAATTTCAAACTATGTGTAAGGATTTGCATGAATTATTCTGATAAAAACAGAATATCATAACTTTTAGCTCTGATCATATGAACTAAATGGAATAGTTTAAGTTCAATTATTTAGCTTTGCATTATAGGTTGGCTACTCACATTTGTTGTAACATCCTTAGGTAATTACTAGGAACGCTATAATATGGTTTGTCAATTCTACAGAGACAATTGCAAGGGATATACGCCTACTACCTATATTAACCCATAACTGTAGGGGTGCAACATAAGTCGAGTATAATAAATCTGGACTATCTGGCGGCGCTCGACATAGGTCGTGTGGCAATTTCAGCACGTAATGTTGCTGAGAGAGAGAGACAAGTGGTGGCAGGAGAGTAGCGAGCGTATGACTGCTCCAGACCACCGCGGCGAACCTACTGACACGAATCCCACCTCCTCCCTCCCTCTCTCACTCGCTATATACGGAATTGTATGGGGAAAGTGCCGAATTACATGCTTTTTGCACTCGCGTTGCGCGGTTGTTGAAAGAAAACTAGCCATCATAAAAGGATCGTTATGGTGTCATTGGAAAGCTCTGTTTATGCCCTTTCAGGGATAGATACTTGTTTTACGCTCTGGGTCTTATTTAGGCATGAAAATGATCACGTAAACAGCCCTATTTTGGGTAAAAACACCCCGCTGGTGGCTACATATTATATACCGCCTAGGCCGCTCGTAAGGTGTTAAATATTTGCATCAGACTAAAATACAATTGATCGGTCTCTGAAAGCCTTTAACATGTCAGTTTTGTAAACACTAGGATACATCTTGTGCCAGACACTAGGTATATGCAAAACACACGCAAAAAATAAAAAATAAAAAATAATAAATAAATATATAAAATAAAAAAGAAAGAAAATAGCGCTATGTTGCCCTATCTTGTGTGTGTACCTCCTCAGCCATCCTTTTATGCTAACGCAACATTTTCCGACACACTAATTTTAACCCTAAATTGTGGAGCGTAGGTAATCACGACTTTCATAATTATATAGTAATACATAATACAGAGTTGGAAACTATTACTTCACCTGCACTAGCATAATTGCTACGAATAGTAGTTACATTTACAATGAAGCTAGCCAAAATATATATACAGTAGAGAGCTTTGAAAGCCACAATCAGCACAAACGGCTATACCAAAAACGTAACAGAGAGAACAAAATTAGCACAAGTGGCCTTAAACAAACTATTCCGCTTCTCAGCTCTAAACATCAGAATAAAAACACACCTAGTAAAATCGCTCATATTACCAATCCTAGACTATCCCCCTATGCCTACACATACATTGAGTAACACATAACTCAGAAGACTGCACATAATACAAAATAAAGCACTAAGATTTACTACTAACCTACGCTACCCATACACGATATCAACAATTCAGATACACGAACACACAAACACTCTACCCCCTTCACTTTTTGGTCGATTTTGTTCATTTATTGATAATAATTTTTCTAGTTTCCTCCCTAGATCTCCAACAAACTTAAAAAAACATCCATTAGATCCCGCTTCTAGATTAATTCGTAAATTTTTCGGTAGAAAAATGTTCCTGCCAAAGGCCGGTTCTTCCAAAATTACTGGCTCACTATCGTTCGCCAGGAAAAAAAATGACACCTAAATAGCACGAAAAGTCTTAATATTGACAAGGAAAAGGGGCGGAATGTCTTAAAACCGACAAACTAATGTGGCAAACATCTGACAATCTTAAAACTAATAGGACTAAACATGAGGGAGAAGGGGATCTAGAAAAACGACCAATCTCCCCTTAATATCTGTATCCACAAACAAGCAGCTCAAATATGGAACAGACTAGAACACTTACAAGACCCGACTTTCGCTACTATAAAAGAAAACCATGAATTACAACAACACCTCAGATATCACACCTGGTTCAAAAGTAGTCTAAACATAATAAATGAAAGAGAGCAACCAGACCCAATATATTAATAAAGCAACTAGTAAATAAATAGCACACCTAGAACAAATAATGAACTCAACTATATATAAATAATACAATTTTACTGAAATATAGAATACAAACAAACATAGATCTTAGCTAGCTATAAAACAAACACACACAATAGACTACACCACTTGCACACAACATAAAATACCCACCACAAAAACAACATAGCAAGGTGGTCTGCCCGCCAACTTTCACTCTTATACTTTCCTTAATTTTTCAACCTTTCTCCTTCCTCCCACTCCCCCTCTTCCCTTCCCCCCTTAGGTAAAATAAAAAATAAAATAAAAATGAACGGTGTGATAAAATAGCTCCTTAAGGAAAGTAAGAAATACTGATGTTAATAATAAACTTAGTAAGGGGCCCATTTCATCTGCTCAGCTTCATATATATATATGGACGGGGAGAGAGAGAGAGAGAGAGAGAGAGAGAGAGAGAGAGAGAGAATTAAGTAAAAACATCCAGGTACCCAATATGCTTCTTGATGAATCCATTCCTTGATGTAAGCCTATCGAGTATAGACCACAAAACGTTCATGTCCATATGGATTTGAGGGCGAGTGGAATATGAGCGCTTGAGAGAGAGTGTTACAAGGAGTAACACAGAGTTACAAGGAATAGTTAGTATCTCAGAGTCCTTGTGGTCTACTCCGAGGAGATACTCGAAGTAGAAAGAGAGAGACTGTTTAGTGCCTACACTAGTTACAAAGTGTGCAAAATACTATCTACTCTCTTCTTGAACTGCTCTACTGAAGAACTGTTTACAACTTCGGAGGGAAGTTTGTTCCAGGTAAAACAAATCTTGTTTGTGAAACAGTTTCCACAAATATTACTGCTGAACCTTTTTTAATTCTAATTTCCAGCAATGGTTGCGTGTTGTATTTATATTGAGGCTAAACATTTTGCTATAATCCACACTGTCAAACCCATTAAGTATTTAAAGCACTTCAGTGAGCTGACCTCGTAGTCTGCGTGCCTCCAAAAGTGTTACAAAGTGTGCAAAATACTATCTACTCTATTCTTGAACTGCTCTACTGAAGAACTGTTTACAACTTCGGAGGGAAGTTTGTTCCATTAGAACAGATTTTGTATGTGAAAAAGTGCCCACAAATACTAGTGCTGAACCTTTTCAATTCTAACTTCCAGTCATGGTTGCATGTTGTATTTATATTGAGGCTAAACATTTTGCTATAATCCACATTGTTAAACCCATTAAGTATTTTAAAAGCTTCAATATGAGCTGACCTCGTAGTCTGCGTGTCTCCAACGGGAAGAGATCAAGAGCTCTAAACCGGTCCTCATAGATCAGTCTTCTAAGCGATTGAAAAAGCTTTGTAGCTCTAGCTTGTACTCTTTCTAGTCGCTCTATATTTTTCCTCAGTGCTGGAGACCAGAATTGAACAGCATACGCCAGGAGAGGCCGTATCAAAGCATTGTAAAGTGTGAGGACTATTTCCATATTTAAATTGCCTCTTAATATTGCCCAATAATGTCTGAGCTTTCTTCTCTACTTCAATGTACTACTTGGACAACTTTAGGTCACTGCTAATCAGAACACCCAAATCCTTTTCTAAGTCAGTCACTTCCAGAGGCATACCCAATAGCGAATAGCCTGACTTGGGGTTTGCTTGGCCGATATGCATCACCTTGCACTTTTCCAAGTTTAGAGGCATCTACCATGTCTCTGACCATTCACCCAATCTGTTGAGGACCATCCTGAGCTGTTCAGCCCCTTTGGGGTTTTTCACATTCATTCTAAGCTTTATATCATCTGCAAACTTGGAGATCACACTCAACAGACCAATATCGATATCATTGACATATACGATAAACAAAAGTGGGCAAATGACAGATCCCTGTGGAACTCCAAAAGTGACTGGAGTCCACTCAGAAGAAACGCCATTGTTTACCACTCATTGTTGTCTACCTGTTAGCCAACTTTCTATCCAATTTGTGACCTCTGTATTGATACCTAGTGATCTTGCTTTTGACATTAGCCTGCAATGAGGCACTTTTTCAAAGCTTTTTGAACATTTAAGAAAAGGATGTCTATGGCTCTACTTTTGTTATACTCATTCAGCATTTCATGGAAAAATTCCAGTAAATTGGTAAGACATGATCGGTGTCACCTAAATCAATGTTGGGAATTTGTAATTAAATTTTGAATTTTTAGGTAGTCAAGTATCTTGTCTAATAATATTGGTTCTAAGAGTTTTACTATGATAGAAGTCAAGCTAATTGGCCGATAATTCTTCGGACACTCGTGGTCCCATTTCTTAAAGATTGGGGTCACATTGGCCAGTTTCCAGTCTTCAGGGACTTCTCCATTTTGAAGTGATTTATTGAAGATGTCTGCCAAGAAAGGTGCGATGAAATCTCGCACTTCTTATACAACTCTGGGAAGAAAGCTATTTGGGCCGGATGACTTGAATCTATTTAACATATCTATTCGTTTGGTTACCTTCTCTGGGGTACATCTAATTTTGCTAAGAACTTCACCCTCATGTACTACTCCTGGACTTGGCATGTCACTGGTATTTTCCCTTGTGAATATAAGGCAACATAGTCGTTTAGGGATTTAGCTATATCAGTGTCAGAGGTTTGTAGGTGGCCTATTGGATCCTTTAGAGGTCCACTTCTACTTTTGAATGGCTTCCTGCTGTTCACATAGCTGAACAACTCTTTAGGACTTTCTTTGCAGAGGGATGCAACCCCGAGTTCTTCATTCCGCTTTGCTTCCTTCATAAGATACTAGCAGGGGTACCTGGCGTTGCCCGGGTTTAAATTCTACTACCATAATCACCATTATCAATCATTACTACCACAATCATCACAATACTACTACTACCATAATCACCGGCCTCGACCTCCCTGTGCCTCATTAAACGGCGACCTCGATTTCGGCCGCTAAATGACCTCCGATTTTGGATCTGACCTCATCCGTATCCCCATTTTGGGGAGCTGCGAACAACTTTCGTTCCATACACCTTTTCGATCGGAGGCCTCCTGCCCAAAACGGCAATTTTTTTCATTTTGTTTTCAATTTCGGCCTCAAAACTACCTCCGATCGTGGCCTCGCCCCCTCTATGACCTGACCCAGGTCAATTGACACCCACATGCAAAGTTTCAGCTCCCCAGGTCCAAAACTGCGGCCGCTTATTAAGAACACACAGACAGACAAACAGACACACACACTTATTTAATAATATAGATTTCACTCTTCTTCACATATTTTTAAAGGAATCTAAATCTCTTTGATCTTGACTTCTTTTGGCCTTTCTGTATGCAACCTTTCTCTTTCTAATTGCTGAAGCTATGTCATTTGTGAACCATTTTGGTTGGGTTGAGCATGGTTCGTAAGTTTAGTAGGAACGAATGCAGCTTGTCGATCTATAAACTGCTCTTTGAATGAGCGAGAGAGAGAGAGAGGGAGAGTTACACAGAGTTACACATAAATTCAGATCACACAGACCCCGCGGTCCCAACTAGGTGGTCCGGCCTTAATACTACTAGGCAGGGGCAGTTTATAGTGGAAACACAGGACAGTAAAGTAGAAGGCTCTCTCCCCACCCTCCGCTCCCTCCGGGCAAAAAGCCGTACCGGAAAATAGGATGAAGTGTAACCTTAATTATGGGTCAGGAAATGCCCACAAGTGAAAAATGTATATAGTATATGAAGACATTAGTTTGAAAGGGAAATTACACATGCCTACTGATTAATTCATAGTAATCCAATCTTCATCAGATGATCACCCAGTCTTTTTTTAAACGTATCAATTGAATTACTGTCGACCACCTCCCTTGGTAAACTATTCCACTCTTTAACCACATTGTATGTGAAGACATGTTGTGCCACATCTAAGGATGAGAGAGAGAGAGAGAGAGAGAGAGAGAGAGACGCAGATTTACCCACACCAACCAGTCTTTTACAAACTTACTCTTATATGATTGTGTGTTATTTTCTTTTTAATAAATATAAGACGGTAACATTTATGTTTTTGGCCGTCATTATTTGTTCAAAATTGAGTTTTCAAATTAACATGTATATTCAAACACAGCCAAATTAAAAGTAGCTCCGTAACAACTTGATGCGTAGGTAACTATAATACAGCAATAATAACAGTAGCTTGATTGACAGAGAACATACTATAGCAGCCATTGACTATATTTACGGTAAAGACGTATAGATATACAATTTGGCAGATAATATGATACATCAATAGAGAGACTGATAGCTGTAGATTACGTAATGGGCGTTTTACTTTGATCACTAACATACAGCATAAAGTATAATTGATCATGATCAAGCAAAAGTTATTGGATCTAGTATTGTCCTGCTATAGAAACAATCTTACGTTTGGAAGCATCCGGTATGTCCATAATGTATTTCACAGATATATTTGCATTCGGCATTTAAATATGCCATGTTTTATCCATACTAATAATCCTAGCTATATTGCAACCACAGACGTCCACACATTCTTACGCTACCAATCGCAACCATGTTAACACACCATGTGGCATACAGTAAAACAATAGCCGATTGTTGAGTTACGAAACGAAAATCCAATATGATAGACTTAAAAAAAAAAAAAAAAAAAAAAAAAAAATCTTCACTAATGACTGACTGGTTCTGAGTTATGAATACTGTGAAATTGTGTGAATGAATAATACATAATTATAGATCCTTGGACGGGGCTCTGATTCCTGTGTTTATGGCGAGGTTATCAGAAAGAAAGTGTGTTGAATGTCATCTTTTCCGTCTTTTCTGTACACCATCTCAGTTGAATTATCTTTTGCCTTTCACTTACTTTTTGCAAGTTCTTTCAAATATTATACATTACCTTTGCTACCATTTACTTGTCATATTCAAATGGGTTCTCTACCTACAACTATATTTGTAATACCCCCATTTCATAATTGTATTTAATTACCGGTACATTAAGGTCCGCCTCATGCTCAATTACCGGTACATTAAGGTCCACCTCATGCTCAATTACCGGTACATTAAGGTCCACCTCATGCTCAATTACCGGTACATTAAGGTCCACCTCATGCTCAATTACCGGTACATTAAGGTCCACCTCATGCTCAATTACCGGTACATTAAGGTCCACCTCATGCTCAATTACCGGTACATTAAGGTCCACCTCATGCTCAATTTGTCTTTTGGGAAACTATAAGGCAGTACCTTTCCCATTCACAGTCTTAATTAATGCTTGTCAGAGTCTGTATGGACTAAATTTACGTTTACGTTACGATACGTTTATCTCTATCAAAAATATTTGCCAATTTAACCTTGTATAATAAGTATTGAACCTTGCAGTGGTGCTGTCCACTATAATATTATTGTAGCTTTCGCTACCTTAAAAAACAAATTGTACAGATTTGACATATTTCCCTTCTTCTTAGAAAAACAACAACAGCATAGTATGCGCCAACTCCCTGCCTATTATGGTTAATCCATAATCAGTATCCATTATTTAGTGTCTCCTCATCATAATGAACATGTTTTCTCATTCAACCGGTCTTGAATAATGGTGAACACTTTCAGGTTTTCATTATTAATCTTACTGCTATTTCGATGTTTGGCTTAAAAAATGTAATAATAATTACTTAATCTAACTAATACCTCACTGTTGTCCAGTTTTATTATCAAAGAGTGAACAATTTGTTCACAGTAAAACTGTTACCTATTTACAAAGGCAATCTTTACCAGTTCTTACACAAACCCATTTGTAAGGCTTTTAGTCCAATTTTGTTTTGCTTTAAAGAAAACTAGCTACAGGCAAACCTTCAATTATTGTCTTTCTTTGACATTAAACATTAAGGAATAATTCACCGACATACATACTATAAAAGGTTGAAATATATTAAAGCGACCTACTCTATTATAGTCAATGTTTTTTGTCAGCTCTTCACAGTCAACCTTGTAAAATGGATATACCACAAAAATCTCATTACCAATTATCGACCACCATACCTCTAGACTGTCAGAATTACTATATAGGATGGACCTTTTTTGATTTATGGGTAGAGAGAAATATGTTGGAGACACGGCATGACCAGCGAATAGTACACCCATGTTGGTGGTCACATCAGCCATGTTGTACACCTCGCGCTAGGTTTGTCTGCCCCTTCTATTTCTCTTTCACAGCCACACACAGACACACACATACACACACATATATATATATATATATATATATATATATGGAGGTAAAATCACAAATACGTGTGATCAAATTATGTAGTAAAATTCGCTAGGAAAATTGAAACAATGGAACACCAAGCTTTCGTCTATTCTCTCAAGACATCTTCAGGGTAATACAAGAAAACAGGGGGAGAGTGAGGCTTAAATACCCGTCCTAAATCATCTGTGAGTTGCTAACTAGCATATAAATACAAAAAGTGTTGCCAGCCTACTGCCTGTTGCCATATTTTTAGGAACATACTTAATTTATATACCAAATATATGTACATATATACATTGAAATGTGCCTAACAATACAATCTAATCATAATTATATACAATTTGATACACCTCAATGAACTTGCAGATCCCTTTCAAACTGTTATCGTAACTTATGAAAATATGAAGACAACATATACCTGTAGAAATACATATAATTACATATACATACACATATACATGCATACTGTATACACACATACATTACATACATACACATAACAATTACATATAAAAGAAAAATAGAAAAAGAAATAAAAAATTATGGGAGTCTGCAGAAAGCCGAAAGGTCACACAAGGCAGATCCTACCCATACCCAACCCTACTTAGAAGGACGAATAGCCCACACCTGGCTAATCCCCCTCACAGCTACACAGTATATAAATTATACATAAACACACATATACATACACACACCTACTTACACACACACATGTACACATACATTAACATACATATATACAATAATTATTATAAAACAAAACAAAACACAAAGAAAATACATAGTGATCATACCTCATGTGTATAGTATTAATAAGGTACCTAACAATCTAATACTAAGAGGATAGACCTCACTTAGTATTAGATTGTTAGGTACCTTATTAATACTATACACATGAGGTATGATCACTATGTATTTTCTTTGTGTTTTGTTTTGTTTTATAATAATTATTGTATATATGTTTGTTAATGTATGTATACAGTACATGTGTGTGTGAAAGTAGGTGTGTGTATGTATATGTGTGTTTATGTATAATTTATATACTGTGTAGCTGTGAGGGGGATTAGCCAGGTGTGGGCTATTCGTCCTTCTAAGTAGGGTTGGGTATGGGTAGGATCTGCCTTGTGTGATCTTTCGGCTTTCTGCAGACTCCCATAATTTTTTGTTTCTTTTTCTATTTTTCTTATATATGTAATTTTTATGTGTATGTATGTAATGTATGTGTGTATACAGTATGCATGTATATGTGTATGTATATGTAATTATATGTATTTCTACAGGTATATGTTGTCTTCATATTTACATAAGTTACGATAACAGTTTGAAAGGGATCTGCAAGTTCATTGAGGTGTATCAAATTGTATATAATTATGATTAGATTGTATTGTTAGGCACATTTCAATGTATATATGTACATATATTTGGTATATAAATTAAGTATGTTCCTAAAAATATGGCAACAGGCAGTAGGCTGGCAACACTTTTTGTATTTATATGCTAGTTAGCAACTCACAGATGATTTAGGACGGGTATTTAAGCCTCACTCTCCCCCTGTTTTCTTGTATTACCCTGAAGATGTCTTGAGAGAATAGACGAAAGCTTGGTGTTCCATTGTTTCAATTTTCCTAGCGAGTTTTACTATATATATATATATATATATATACTGTATATATATATATATATATATATATATATATATATATATATATATATATATATATATATATATATATATATATATATATATACATATATATATATATATATATATATATATATATATATATATGTATAGACTGTATATATATACTGTATATATATATATATATATATATATATATATATATATATATATATATATATGTAGTAAAACTCGCTAGGAAAATTGAAACAATGGAACACCAAGCTTTCGTCTATATATATACAGTATATATATATATATATATATATATATATATATATATATATATATATATATAGATGGCCCTGGGGGTAAGGGATTAGAATATGCCCCACGTGCCTTCTGCGTGTCATAAGAAGTGACTAAAGAGGTTGGGTCGGTGGGCTTGAGACCCCCACCCGGCAAAAATACGTAGCAACGATAAACGAACAATCAACCTCGGATGCGGACGGACCCGGTGTTGACGAACCCCGACCGACTATGGACAAGCTTACAGACATTCTGAGAATAGGTACATGGAACGTGAGTGGCATGCATGATGGCACAAAAGAGAGAGAGGTACTGGAAGTGTTAGTGAATGCTAGGCTGGATATATGTGGAATGACGGAGACGAAATGGAAAGGTACAGATGTGAGAGAGTGGGAGTGTGGAATGGGTGTGTGTGCTGGAGTGAGTGAGAGAGCACCGAGAGAAGGTGCGTGTTTGTTTGTAAGTAACAAATGGAAGGAGTGTGTAAGAGAATATGGGTCTGTGGGTTCAAGGATTGTGTGGGTGAGAATGAAAGTAGGAATACAAACGTGGGTGATTGTGTGTGTGTATGCTCCGACAGAGGATAAACTTGTAAGAGAGAAAGAGGAGTTCAGGGTGAATGTGGAGGCGTGCCTGGATAGGTTTGACAAGAACGAAAGAATATTTCTGATTGGAGATATGAATGGTAAAGTGGGTGATAGGAAAGTTGATGGAGTGATGGGAGGGTGGGGGGTACCGTCAGAGGTGAATAGGAATGGTAGTGCACTTGTTGATGTATGTGTGGGGAGGAGGCTGTGTATAGCCAACACCTTCTTCCGACACAGAATGATACACAGGTACACATGGAAAGTGGTGTGGACGATGAAGGATAAGACACTGGTGGAATGAAAGTCACTGATTGATTATATATGTGTGGATGAAAGAATGAAGAAATCTGTGATGGATGCTAGGGTGTATAGGGGTATTGGAGGGGGTCTGTCTGATCATTATGTAGTAGCTAAGGTTAGGATACAAAAGAAGTGGGTGAGGAGAGCTGGAGGGAGGCGAGAGGAAGGTGGAATGGTGAGGAGGGTGGAGAGGCTACAGGAGGAGGAAATCAGGAAAGAGTACAAGAGAGCAGTAGAAAAACGACTAGGTGGGTTCGACCTGGAAGATATGGAGGAAGTGGAGGAGATAAGCAAGGTGTTTAAGGAAGAGATCTGTGCAGCGTGTGAGGAGGTGTGTGGAGTGAAGAGAAGAGGGAGTGGAGTGAAAGGTACAGCATGGTGGACAGAAGAGGTAAAAATAGCTGTGGAAGACAAGAAGAAAGCGTATAGAGAGTGGTTGGGTAGTAGAGGGAATGAAGATTTGGAGATGCAGAAACGAGCGAGGTACGTGGAGAGAAAGAAAGTGGTGAAGAGAGTAGTGAAGGAAAGTAAGAGAAGAGTAGATGAGGAATTTGGAAGGAATCTGAGTGTAAAATGGAGGGAGTGTAAGAAACTGTTCTGGAAAGAAGTTAAGAAAGTTAGGGAAGGTAGCAAGGGAAACAGTAAGGGTGTGAAAGATAAGAATGGGAGAATGCTAGCCGAGAAGCAAGGGAGAGTCGAAAGGTGGAGGGAGTACTTCAACGAGTTGCTAAATGTAAGGAATGAAGAGCCAGCAAACATAGTTGGATATGGTATGGGAGGGAGAAGAGGAGAAGTAGTGGAGGAGGAGGTGGGGAGCAGGAGGTCAGAAGTGTGGGAAGCCATGAAAACAGTGAAGTTGGGGAAAGCACCAGGAACAGATGGAGTGTGTGGGGAAATGTTGAGGTATGGTGGTGAGATAGTGATCGAATGGGTATGGAAAATGTGCAAACTAGCATGGGAGAAGGGGAATGCACCCGATGGCTGGAAGACTGGCATAATAGTCCCCCTATATAAGGGCAAAGGGGAAAGAGGAGTGTGTGGTAACCACCGAGGAATATGTCTTTTAAGCATAGTAGGGAAGGTGTACAGTAGGGTAGTAATTGAGAGAGTGAGAGTGAGAACGGAGAAATGGATAGGCGACGAGCAGGGAGGTTTTAGGAAGGGAAGAGGATGTGTAGATCAGATTTTTACCCTGAATTGTGTTGTGGAGAAATATCTGAAGAAGCAACAAAAGGTGTATGTTGCCATTATGGACTTGGAGAAGGCCTATGACAGCGTGGATAGAGAAGGCATGTGGAAAGTACTTAGAATATACAGAGTAGATGACAAGTTGCTGAAAGCAGTGAAGAACATGTATGAGGGTGCAAACGTGGCAGTACGTGTGGAGAATGAGCAGAGCGAGTTCTTCGACCTGAGTGTTGGGTTGAAACAGGGGTGTGTGATGTCCCAGTGGTTGTTTACTGTATATATGGATGGAGTCGTGAAAGAGATACTAGGAAGAGCAGTGGATGTTGGTGTATCGCTGAAAAGGGAGGGAAATGAGTGGAAGCTGCCTATACTGCTGTTTGCGGATGATACAGTTCTGATGAGCGATAATGAATGGGAGTTGCAGGGTCTGGTAAATGAGTTTGGAACAGTGTGCGAAAAACGGAATTTGAAGGTAAATGCGGGGATGAGCAAGGTTATGGTCTTCGAAAGTGGTGAAGTCACAGAGTGTGAGGTGAAGTTGAACGGTCAGGCTATGGAGATCGTCAGCTCTTTTAAGTATCTGGGCAGTGTGTTGAGTGAAGCGGGACTATGGATGAGGAAGTGCGGGAGAGGGTACAACAGGGGAAGAGGGTTGTAGGAACGTTGAAAGCAGTAACAAGAAATGGGGTGGTCAGTATGGAAGTGAAGAAGTCCTTGCATGACAGTGTGGTAATCCCGACACTAACTTACGGAAGCGAAGCATGGACGTTCGGGAAGAGACTCAGACCAACAGTGAGAGCGATGGAAATGAGTTACTTGGGAAGTGCGTGCGGAGTTACATGGAGGAATAGACAGATGAATGAGGAAGTAAGAAGGAGGTGTGGTGTGGAGGTAGATGTGCTGGAAAGTGTGAATAGGAACAACTTGAGATGGTTCGGCCATATGGAACGTATTGAAAGCGGGACAATGACTAAGAGGGTGTACGAGAGCGAGGTGAAAGGACAGAGAGGGAGAGGTAGACCGAATAAGAGGTGGAAGGATGGAGTGAGGAAGTATATGAATGAAGGCGGTACTGGTTGGGAGTAGAGACGTCGACTGACTGGGGACAGAGGTGCATGGCGGCGGTTCGTTCGTGGCCACCCCTTCGGGGATCACGGCGTCAGGCAATATATAGATAGATAGATATATATATATATATATATATATATATATATATATATATATATATACATATAATTTTTACTCAGTTGAACACCATCTCTCCTCCTCCAAACATGATCTTCATTTCCTCACTGAAATCCAGGTGTCTGAGGAAACTGCCAGCAGCCCCTTCTCTGTATCCTCCTACTTTCTTTATCCTAGTTTCAAAGCCAAATGCGGATGTTGTGCATACGTGCACAACAAACTCACTTGCTTTCGTGTTCCCGATTTCGACTCATCTGAATTCTCAACTTTATGGCTCAAACTATGCTGTCAATCTCATACTAAATATTTCTGTGCTATCTATCTTTCCCCTAAATCTACCGACTTTCCCAAATTCTTTGACTATCTAAGCTCTTAAGTGGAACACATTCTCTCCATCTTTCCCTTCTCGGAAATCTCTATCTTAGGAGATTTCAACGTTCACCACCTCCAATGGCTCTCCTCTCTTACTACTGACCAACCTGGTGAACAAGCCTTCGTCTTTTGTATCCTAAATGACCTAGAGCAGCTGGTCCAGCAACCCACCCGTATCCCGGATCGCTTCGGAGATCGGCCCAACATTCTTGACTCATTTCTGACTTCTAACCCTTCTTTTTATACTGTCAATCTTTTCTCTTGTTTGGGCTCCTCCGACCATAAACTTATCTCTGTTACCTGTCCTATCTCTCCAGTATGGCCACCCGATCCTCCCTGCCGGCGGCGCTTGTGGCACTTTGGCGCTGCCGACTGGGAGACTTTTCAGTAGTACTTCTTTGATTTACCATGGAATGACTTCTGCTTCCATGGCCGAGGACTCTCGGAGAGTGCTGAACACATTACCAAGGTAATCCTCTCGGGTATGGAAGCGTACATTCCATTTTCTTGCTCTCAGTCTAATGAAAAAAATCCTGGTTTACTCACGCTTGTTCAACTGCTGTCCGCAACAAGAAGGAAGCATTCAAACAGTACCGACGCCTTAAAACTCAAGAATCTCATTCTTCTTATGTCTCTGCTCGGAATCAAGCCAAATCTGTTCTTCGACTTGCCAAGCACTCTTTCATCAATAATAAATGCAATGAACTATACAACTCTAGCTCTTCCCAAGCTTTCTGACATCTAGCCAAAAACCTCTCCAACAATTTTTCTTCCTCGTCATTCCCTCCCCTTTTCCACTCTGATGGCACAACCATCACTTCTTCCTCTGACAAAGCTGAACTCTTCGCTCAAACTTTGTGTGTCCAGGCATTTTGGCTTGAACGTCCCTTGGCCCTGTCGCTCTTTCAACTCTGGGGGAGGCACTCACTACAGGCAGTTCTGCCTTATGTCTCCATCACTCACATAGAAGAAAAAAAAACTTACTGGACATGGATAGTTCTGCTTCTTTCCATAGTTCTATGCCCTACTCCACTGATCATGACTTTTTTTTTTCTATGTTAAATCTTAGTCCCTTGCTTGCCATATCCTTTTCCATCTATTGCACTTTTTCTCCGCTTCCTGCGCACTATCTGAGATAAGAACTAGGTCATCTCATGTAACAACTCCCATGGTAGTTCTGCTATAAAGTCCCTTGACAATGACAGAGCTGCCAGGACCAAAACAAACAGTAATGGGTTCAGCACTGGACCTTGCTGAACTCCAACTTTCACTGAGAACTCTTGGTTTAGATCCCCATTCACTCTTGTATCACGCCGTGGTAGGTTTGATTAAAACATGGACACTCGCCCTGACTGTCAGTGGTTTGAGCCTGGCTGAGTGAATACAAATATTTAGTAGCTCACATGTACTTGTGAGATATGCTTAATATTAATGACTCTCATGCTTGGTTAGGTAAGAATTAAATTAAATAAATTCAGCCCGATTTGCGTGGGAGTACATTACTTGTAAAATTCCCTGTATGATATCCTGGAATATGGGTCCTACGACTTGTGTATAAAATGGAATACTTTCTCCAAGTAGGGTTTCCCTTCTCCTTAAAACAAATAGGAATAGGTTAGGTATTCTTTTATCATGCCGTAGTAGAATTGCTTGAACCATGGATACTTCTGACTGCTAATGGTTTGAGTCCGGCTGAGAGTATAAAAACATATAGTAATTCACCCACATTTGTGAGATATACTTAATATATATATATATATATACATAATTATTTTTTCAAATGGAAAAAGGGTAGCCAAAACAAGGAAGATCCCCATCTTCATATTTATTGCAATATTTCGGACTCTGCGTCCATCATCAGGTCAGTACACGATCCTATAAAATGAAATTACCATACATAAAATTTCGTAAATAGAAGGACCCGTAAAATAGTTTAAATACAAAGTAAATAAGGGTATAAAATACCTAAATGAAATTAATTCGTTAACAAACACCAGTACCGCATGAATAAAAGGAAAACTAATGCGATATGACTAAATAATAGGGGAAAAGATATTAATTCAACAACTCAAGCCGGAACTAAATACTATGAACTGATTCAATTGTTTAGTCAGTTTTCAAATAGTTTAGTTTTAATTGTTTCATATTTGTTTTGTTTAATTTCAAATTCATTAGGAGTTTTTCACATTGTACGCCCAGTCAGAATATATCATTTTCAGATGTTCTTTTGTTTTGTGTATTTGGGGTTGTCGGTGTTAGTGTTAAATAATCAAATAATGGTCTTCAGTTGTACTCGAGGTGGGCTTGGGGTTGGATCTAGGTGGGTAGGGATTGGTCTTTATTATTTAGTCATATCGCATTAGTTTTCCTTTTATTCATGCGGTACTGGTGTTTGTTAACGAATTAATTTCATTTAGGTATTTTATACCCTTATTTACTTTGTATTTAAACTATTTCACGGGTCCTTCTATTTACGAAATTTTATGTATGGTAATTTCATTTTATAGGATCGTGTACTGACCTGATGATGGACGCAGAGTCCGAAATATTGCAATAAATATGAAGATGGGGATCTTCCTTGTTTTGGCTACCCTTTTTCCTTTTGAAAATACGTTATCCTGGAGGACAACTCACTGATATCATCATTAACTAATATATATATATATATATATATATATATATATATATACAGTATATATATATATATATATATATATATATATATATATATATATATATATATATATATATATATATATATATATATATATATATATATATATATATATGTATATATTTGGAAGTTAGTGTAGCCAGGTAATATATTTTCTTGAAGGCATGTGAGATTAAATAAAACTGCATATATAGCATTTATATGTTTTTTATTCAGAGATTCAATGTCTCGTGCAATATAAACATATACAACATATAAATGCTAAACATGCTGTTTTATTTAATCTCACATGCCTTCAAGAAAATATATTACCTGGCTACGCTAACTTCCAATTACATAATGAGAACGCCAGACGACATGAATGCACCCTCCAGTTCCGAGCTGAACTCGTGTAGGAGGCAGCAGAAAAACAAATACTTGCCCATAACCTAGCAGAAGCGTGATGCCCTACTTGAAAAATGGAGCAATGAAAACATATCGAACCAACTCTGGCACAACATCAACTGGAAGCTCCAACAAAATGAGGACCAACACCAACGAAAGACCGAGGACACCACCATCAAGAAGCTCTCCCGCCTATACGGGGGCAACATAAAACTCCCGAAACCGACTCGAGGCTACATAAACCTTACCGATAACATCCTCACCAAAGACCAGGAGAATCTACTGAACTTGTGCCTGAACTGCCACTACTTAGTCAAACCCAATCCCCATCGGAAGAGTATGGAAATCAAAGTGATGCTGGACGACATCCAACGCCTGAAGAAAAACAAGAAAGCCACCACCACTCCTGCCCTACAACCAGCCCTACTAACTGAAGCTGCCAAAACCCGTGGCTCCCACCATAGCAAGATCCTCCAGAAACAACATACCCAAGCAGCCAAACAACTACGGGAAAACCCCAACATCATCATACGATGAGCGGACAAAGCCCCATGCCTGGTCGTCCATGACAAAGAGAGATACCTCCGGAAAATGGACTCTATCCTACGCGATGAGACAAAATTCCAGAGAATATCCCGAAACCCCACAGATGAAATTAAAAGGAAGGCGAACACCATCATCACATCCATCAACGCCAAGACTGACGTAATCCACCTAAAAAAACTTGTCGGTGAATTTTCCCCAGGATATGCCTATGGCACTTTAAATATCCACAAGCCAGAAAACCCCCTCAGACCAATCTTCTCGCCAATCCTGACAGCAACTTACCAGATAGCGAAGACCCTCAACAACCTCCTGACGCCATACGCCCCCTCTCAATACAGCCTATCCTCCGCTACAGACTTCCTAGAAATCCTCCGCGATGCCCCACCGACCGACAATAACATAATAGCCTCCCTCGATGTCGAAAGCCTTTTTACTAATGTACCAGTGGATAGGACGATCGATATCATCATACGTCGGGTATACCACTCTATTGCCTCCCCAACTCTAGACATCCCGGAACACGCCCTCTGATCGCTGTTGGAGCTATGCACTAAAGAAGCCCCCTTTATCTGTCCCCGAGGACACATGTGCCGTCAGATAGATGGTCTAGCGATGGGCAGTCCCCTCGGTGTCCTCTTCGCAAACTATTTCATTGGCGCTATCGAAGAGGGCCTCCTGGCCACACACCGCCCCTCCATCTACTGCCGTTACGTCGACGACATCTTCGTTCGGGTGAAGGACACCACAGAAATTCGAGAACTTCAGCAACGATTCATCACAACATCAGGACTCAATTTCACCTTTGAGGAGACCACTGAAGGGAAACTACCCTTCCTTGACATCCTAGTCACCAACCAAGACACAGGCTACAAAACTACTGTCTACACGAAGCCCACAAATAATGGACTCTGCCTCAACGGCAAAAGTGAGTGCCCCAAAAGGTACCACATCTCCACTATCTCTGCCTACGTCAGGAGGGCTCTCTCTCACTGTTCCTCCTGGCAGGACACCCGCCACGAACTCCACCGCCTTACACAAGTCCTCATAAACAACGGCTACTCCAACCCCGACGTCTATAAAACCATAAAGAAACACATAGAAAAATGGTACAATAACGAAGCCCCCAACACCACCAGCCCCAAGGACATTAACATTTTCTATAAAAACCACATGTCCTCCGACCACAAAACAGACGAAGCAGTAATAAGAGACATCATACTGAAGAACGTCCAGCCCACCAACACTGATAGCAAAATTAAATTAATAATTTATTATAAATCCTCCAAAATCTCCCAACTTGTACTTCGTAACCGCCCTGTCAACGACAATAAACAGCTGAATATGGATCATGTGATATACCAACATTCTTGTACCAACGGGGACTGTGGACCCCGTAAAACGTATATCGGTATGACCTTAACTCGCTTAAGCCATCGTCTTTCCCTCCACCTTCAATCTGGCGCCATCAAAAATCATAATAACAGCCCTGACCTCCCTCAACTAACCCGTAAAGACCTTGAGATCAACACCTCCATATTAGATAAAATATCCGACTCCAGACACCTCCCCATCCTTGAAGCTATCTATATACAAGCACTCAACCTCCCACTTAACAACCAGACATTAGATCTCCAAATTCTTCCCACAGCGAGAAGATCCTACCCCTGCAGACAACACGACAGAAATTACCCCGCTAAATCTGCTCCCAGCCAACACCCACCTTCTGGTGCCCCCGAGCCCCAACAGCCAATCAACAGGTGCATCACGCGCATAGCCGCGGCCAGCCAACCACAGACGCAGACTGCCGACTAGCCCCGCCCACCATCGCAAATCTAGCGACGCGTGATCCCAGGATTCCCATATAAATACCCATCTATTTCTCTTTTTTTCAATTGGTTTCTGCTCTCTCCTGATTGGCTACAACTCTCCACCAAACCCTTGCCACCAACACCATCATGCTCCCAGCACCCCCCACCTACACTGCTGGCCATGTTAAATGGTTTAATTATAAAAAGGGAATGGGATTTATTAGCCAACAGGAAGGAGGCGATATCTTTATACACAGAAGGAACATATCTCGCCCCAATCCACTCCATGCTCTGCCCTCTCTAAGTGACGGTGAGAGGGTAGAGTTTGCCATTAAGAAGGGGAAGAAGGGAATGGAGGCACACAGAGTAACCGGACTCAAGGGAGACTGTGTGAAGGGATTGCTGCATGCCAGGAAGAGGGAGGAGAAGGCAAGAGTAGTCCAGCCATCTTGTGACAAGGATTCCACCATCAAAATCATTGTTACTACAGCCACTGCTCTTGCTGGCGGGGACATCAACCTCCTAAGGGTGTATCTTCCTGCTCTCCTTCATGCAAACAACTTGCCCTCTATTACCATCCCAGACATGAACACCAAGATCCCTCATCCACAGACTCCCCTACAACAACGACCGAGACAGCAGCCACGGAAACGCCTGAACATCTCCAAACCAATCAATAGGAGCACCCTACCACCACCTCTTCCAGCAGTTTCGGCATCACCACCGCCATCAGCAGTCAACGTCGCCGGACCAGTAGCAGCCTCGACTCCAGCACCTGCCACCATTGATCATCCGGTGGCACTCCCCTCCTCCGCGTCGTCTGAATACACTGTGTCCACCATAGGAGAAATAGTCGACATGGAGAAGATCGAGGAAGAAGGAGACGAGGATGCAGCAGCTGAATCACAGCCTTTATCACCACAGCAAGTGGAAGGTCTTAGGACCTTCCAAAGACAGCTGGACAAGATCAAGAGGAGCTCCGAGAAAAAGCCAAGAAGATCCAGAAGGACCTTCAAGATGGAAGAATTTGTGAAGTGTCACCGTTAGCACCATCGGCTTCTTCACCACCACCATCTCCCACCTTCATCTTGCAGCCTTCCCCAGCCCCCTTCTTGGCAAGCCATACTGATTCGACCCAATTACTCAACTCACGCACGTTGGGGCAAGCCCCGACACCCTTTTTCTCTCACTTTTACCACTGTCTCTCCTACTTAACCAATAAAAACTTCCCTTCTTTCACCTTCACCCACCTTTTCTATATTCATTGATTGATTGATTGACTATTCAAATCATTACCACTTGTGTGAACATGGCAAGAGCTATTGCTGAAACGTTACAACCTCCTACTACTTCTACAACCCAACAACCCGCTGATAACTTCGGTTCTTTACTTTACCAATTAAATGACCGACAACGAAAAATTGCACGAGACATTGAATCTCTGAATACAAAACATATAAATGCTAAATATGCTGTTTTATTTTATCTTACATGCCTTCAAGAAAAAGAAAAGAAAAAAAAATATATATATACAGTATATATACCGGTACACATATATATATATATATATATATATATATATATATATATATATATATATATATATATATATATATATATACACATATATATATATATATATATATATATACATATATATATATATATATATATATATATATATATATATATATATATATATATATATATATATATATATATATATATATATATATATATATATATATATATATATATTTATATATAATGTGTGTGTTAAGTTTAGTACCGGTAAGATCAACGTGGCAGAATATATCATATACCTCTTGCTTGAAAAGCATACAACATAACGCAAAACAGAATGAATAGCGGCTATTGTGATCAAATAGGTGAATTCTCCTTATAAAGAAGCATTATGTAGAGGTTAGCGTGCGGTAAGACTGTCGTCGGTCTTATGCCATAAGGAACGACCCTGGCCACCAGAGTGGGGTGTAAATCAGCGTGTCAGGTCAAGGTGAGAAGTATTTTAGACATTGTTTGATTTAAAGGTCCAAGAGAGTGGTTTCTCGAGGGACTACTGCTTAATAATGACAGCACGGCTATCGTTGTGTGCACCCAATGACAGCTCATCAAAGAGCAGAGTCAAAGCTTATAATGACCGAGTCAGCGTAGAGAGTGTCTAGAGTTACCAGAAATCAGGAGTATGGCAACGTTTTTCACGTTTATTTGACTGCTTTTCTTACGAAAATCTGCATGTATCTTCACGAAAAAACATGCATATTTGTTCTGTGTTTTCCTTTCCTTATATGAATTATCCGCCAACGGCGAGTCTTTTCCACCCTTCTTATTAGAAATGCATAAATTATATCAGAAGCTTTCTTGTGTCTCTGCGATCAAGAACTACTTTTCACCAGATAATTATTAGATAGCTACAGAAGCCATTCATTTGCATGCGTTGTCGCGCATCGAGTGTAGGCCTTTTGATGGTGACTGTGTTTTTGTTATGTTCTCATAATATTTGTTTTTGTTAATGGATACAGCCTGTATCAATGGCGTCAGGGAAGATGATATATTTTGTATGTATGTATGTATGCATGTACTGTATATACTCAGGCACATACCTCATATAGCTGGGGGTGGCCGACTAAAGACGAGACAGAGCCTGAACAGGGACAACACAACAGAACATAAAAACAGAACATATATATAATTCACACACATCTAGGTCGCTCAGGAGAAGACCAAGAGACCTAGGCCCATTCGGGGTCTCATCCGAGGTTTTCCTCACCCTCTACCTCCCCTTGTTTCTGACTCATATACTCGTTTTGTAAGCCTTTCAAGTCCCATTCGCTAAACATGTCCATACCAGCACAGCACCCTTTTGTCCACTCTGGCCGATAAGGGTTTCTGCTGTTCCACTCTCCTACGTACATCTTCATTCCTCAATATGTCTCAACGCATCACTCCACACATACTCCTTAAGCAGCTCTTCTCCATCACATTCAACTTTCTTCTCTCTTGTGCCTTCAAAACCCATGTATCAGCCCCATACATCACCGTTGGTACAACTATCCCTTGATACATTGCATTTTTAGCTATCAGTCCGAGATTTCTTACCTTCCACATACTTCCAATTGTTCCGAAAACTTTCCTGCTTTCACATACTCTGTCTTACCTCCATTTCCACACCTGCGTCCTTGCTTATCACTCCTCCTAGATATTTAAAACACTCCACTTGTTCCAGTATTTCCCCACCCAGTTACATAAGAACATAAGAACATAAGAAAATGGGAGTCTGCAGAAAGCCGATTGGCCTAAGCAAGGCAGATCCCTGTCCCACACAACCCCAAATCAATTACAAAGCCCAATTATAGGCTCAACACTCTAATACCCTGAGGATCATCCTACCAAAACGGTTAGAGATTAACGCAGGATTATGGGGGTCTGCAGAGCGCTGATTGGCCCAACCCGGCTGATCCCCCTTCACACCCAACCCTTCTCGTCCATATGCTTATCCAATTTTATCTTAAAGCTCCCTACAGTTTTAGATCCCACTATAGCACTTGGTAGTCCATTCCACCCATCTACAACTCTGTTACCAAACCAATATTTGCCTATATCTTTTCTGAAACGAAATTTATCTAATTTGAAACCATTGGTACGAGTTCTTTCGCTATCACTGAGCTTTAGTACATTTGTCATGTCCCCTTTGTTAATCCCACTAACCCACTTGAACACCAAAATGTACAAAAGTTGTACATTTAGATTTATCCTACGATCATATATATTACACACCATCAATTTACTTTTATTGACATTAACCCTCAGCTTCTTCCTCTCACATACCACACCAAACTCTTTAACTACTCACTGCAGCTTCACAGAATCCGCCATCAATGCTGTGTCATCAGCTAACAGCAACTAAATTAACTCCCAATCTCCATCATTCTTTGCTTCTAAACCCAATCTTCTAAACATAGTTCTCATTTGTACCTTCTTTAACACACCATCCATAGATACATTAGACAACCACTGTGACATTACACAACCCTGTGGCAGACCTACATTTACCGCAAACAATTAACTCAACTCATTATCTACTCTAACACATGCTATGCTCTCTACATAAAAACTCTTGACTGTTCTTAACACATATCCTCCAATTTCATAAACCTTAGCACCTTCCACAATTCTTCTCGACCTACATGATTATAAATTTTTTTTAAATCCCAAAATATCTTATTTTTCTCTAAATACTTCTTGCATAGCTGTCTTACTGTAAACATTTGATTCACACACCCTCTTCCTCTCCTAAAACTGCACTGCTCTTCTCCTATTGCACTTTCTGTACCCTTCATTATCCTATAACTTGAACATTCCTGCTGGTCTTCCCTGCCCATGTACAAAGGCACAATGCATGCACTCCTCCAGTCTAGTGGTACCATTGACACAACAAAGCAAACATTGAATAGTCTCACCAGCCAATCTATTATCACATCTCCACCCTTCTTAATAGACTTCACAGCAATACCATCCATACCTTCTGCTTTACCTGCTCTCATTTGTCTCACTGCTTCTTTCATCTCATTCTTCCCAATCCTTTCGTTCTCTCCCTGCTACTTTGGTAATCTGGGTCCAATCAACCACTGCTTCAATCACTGACTCCCTTCTATTTCTTACATTTAGCAAAGACTCAAAATACTCAACATATTTGTTCCTTACTTGCACACCTTCCACTAATATCTCTCCATTTGCATCTTTCACTGACTTTTCCGTCTTTTGTTCTACTTTCCTAACACTATTTACCTCCTTCCAGAACATCTTCTTTCGTTCCTCAAAATTCTCACTCAATCTTTGATCCCACCTAATATTTACATTTTTCTTCGCTTCTCTAATCTTCCGTTTCACCTCTCTCCCTTTCTCTTTGCACCTCTCGCATACCTCAACACTACCATCCTGTAAAACCCTCTCAAACCACTGTCTCTTTTCCTCAACTGCCTTTCTCACCATATCATTCCACCATTCGCTTCCCGTCCTGATACCTCTGCCACCTACTTTTCTTTTACCACATACTTCCTCTGCGCTTGCTAACACTCCTTCCTTAAACTGTTGCCATTCATTCTCTGTTTCTCTCTCTTCCATCTCAGTCACTTTTGTAGTAGTCAAAAATATTGATATTCAAACACACTTCCACATATTATAACAATATTTTTACACCAAGAACTCCACTTCCTCTGTCCAGATTCCACTCAATCCAGTATGTTATTTGTGTTGGTCATTTCCATGAACTGCATGGAGGACAATACCCAGACTATACCCCAATAATTTGCAATGGGTGAAAGAGTTAGTATTTTTAGTTCCCTCACTAAGCTTGGCCTACCCACCTACAGATTGCCATATCATTCTGTATTTAATTCGTTAGGTTAGTTGGAGACCTGCAAATTCAATGCAACTCATAAAGATGGGCCTGATTACCTCTTTTTCTCTCCATAACCCATGCACACATGCAAACACAAACTTTTTCGTACTTCCGCAGACACACACAAATGCACCCAGTAAGCATACGCATGCTACATTGAACACATCGTTAAACCTAGAAGATTGCATCCACTTTGTATAGGCGGTGTTCTCAGACTGGTTGTAAGTATGGAGATTTGATTATTTGAATGTTATTGTGGTAAACTATCAATGGAAGTTAAATATTACTAAGCTATAATGAATCAAATAAAATCAATCTAAATGAAAACTACTCCATATCTAAATTGAATTCAATCTGAAACAAGCTTATTTATATCCAAAGGTCTCACATAATAAATGTATATATAGGGTAAGGTTATAAGGGTTAATATTAGCCATGAATTAACTCACCAATAGTTCCACGTGGCAATGAGGCAAGGGAGAACGTTTTACCCAATATGGTGGTGGACAATGGGGAACGAGACTTCGGTCCCAAGACTCGAGTCAAGTTAAAGAAAGAATAAATGATTACATGGGAATGGACATGAATATTATGCTTATCTGTCAGTCAGTCATGGCGTCGATGAGAGCGTCGTGATGGTGTAGCTGTTTGTATTGCTGACAGTGTATTGTGATTAGAGGCACAAAAGCACGATCAACTGAGGGCGGAAAATATATGTTAACTGGTTGGTGTTCGTGAAGGCTCTGGTCTTCCTCAAAGGCACTGCCTTGACTTGGCAAACGCCAGGAGCCCAAATTATCGTACCGCATTTAGGTTGCTCTATACGATAAATTATATTAATATATACGATCAATTCATATATACTACATAAGACCATAGAAATATTGCTTAATAGCATATTAGGCCTTTTATAACTTAACTTATTTACAATCTTATAATATACAATCTATTCGTCCTATGTCGTGCTGCAGGAGCGACCGTGACGTCACAGAGACATACGGGATCACAAAAGAGTCATAGCCTATCGTATTTACGATAGTTAGTGCTTTGGGTAGTGTGATGAGTAAAGATGGGACTATAGAGGGTCAAGAGCATGATTGGGTACTAAAGGTGAGGAGGGTTTATGAACGCTGAAAGTAGTGTCAATAATAGGGTGCTGAGCATGAAAGTTAAGAAGTCATTGCATGATAGTGTCGTAATCCCGACATTTCCACATGGGAATGATGCATGAATGTTATTGGAGAGACATAAGTCAAGAGTGAGAGGGACGGAAATTAGTTACTTGAGAAGTGCTTGTGGAGACACATTGAGAGATACCATGACGCATGAGGAAAAACGTGAGTGTTGTGGTGTGGATGTTGATGTGCTGGAGAGTGTGAAAAAGAACACCTTGAGGGTGTATGGTCATGTGGAACGTATTGTGAGTGAAAGAATGACCAAAAGAGCGTATGAGAGTGAGGTGAATGCGCAAAGAGGGAGAGGTAGATCGAGTGAGGTGGAATGATGGAGTTGAGAGGTATACTGTATAAGTGAGAGTGGTGTTGCGTGGGAGGAGGGGCGCCGGCTTGCAGATGCCAGAGGTGCATGGAGGTGATATATTAGTGGCAAGCTCCACGGGGATGGAGGAGTTTGGCAATAAATACATACATACAGTAGGTAGATCTTGTTGATATTACATCAAAAGATTCTTTGTGTAGAGGCTGTGATATACAGTATATATATAATTAGTCTGTTGATGCTGTTGATTTTCGTACAGATATTTAATAAATAAAAAGTTTTAAATGTGAAATTGAGTTCAAAACGCAATACATGCTATTTAAAGAATCGTCTTCATTACCAACCCTAATTGTAGATAAATTTGCTCTCAAACGTTTACATTCAATTGGGTGGGAATGTTCACTTATTTTATCCCTCTCCGGCAAGCTTTGCATTCTTCCATCTGTTCGCCTGTCTACGTCTTTTACATTCATAGATGGAGTTGTATTATTAGTCCATGAAATAAAATGTTCAATGCAAGTAGCCTGTCCAAGAGCCTTTATAGCAGTGAAGATTTCTTCTACCTTCGTATTTTCTCTTTTCCAAAGTTTTTTTTTTTACCTATCTCCAAATTACGCCCATAGCTATCTTCTGTAGTCTTCTCAGAAAAATCCTATGTATATTTTGTAAGCTTCTTTAATGATAATAATAATAATAATAATAATAATAATAATAATAATAATAATAATAATAATAATAGTTCTTAAAGCTAGCGCATGCTAAGCCAGCTAAGGATAGCCCAATTAGGCCGATTAGGCGTATTTCCATTGGGGTCCTGTACTACAAACCCATCCCCTTGCTCATGAGGGACGGTAACGACTCAGTGCTTGTGAAAAAACCTTTACTGCGCCGAGCGTGGGCGCGATCCTGGGACCTTCTGGATGGAAGTCCAAGACGCTAGTCACTACACCAGCGAGCCGCTGGTGTAGTGAATATAGTGAATTCAGCTTTCCTAAAGGATACCATGCAGTACAGATTTCGGTATATTTTGTTATTATGAACTGGATTTACTTTTACAACCTAGCTCTATGTATTGTTAATGGTTACTATAACTTTATAATCAATCTATATTTGTAGCTGTTGATCAACAAATGTCAACATAATATTTGTTCTATCAATTCCATTAGCTTTCTCTCGCTTACAGGATTTTTCCCCTGATAAGAAAGGTGTTGTTAACGAGTTTGAGGATACTTAGGAATTTATCCATTAATTTTGACTCTTGCAATGTCTCATTCTAGATTTCTAAATATTTCATCCAAACACGCACCGAATAGCCTTTATGAAACTATATTTCCCTGTCCTAACCCCTTAATATTTGGTCATATATATTTCGCTTGTGAAGCATTGTTGGTATTATCCTACATACAGTATATGGCGTCTGTTCTGCTCCTTGTTCCAAACTGCTCTCATTACTGATGAAATTTCGAGTCAAATGCGTTTTTCGTAATCTGTGATTGTCAAACATGCGTAATTGTCATATAGTCTATTTCCTCAATAACATGATTACAATTGTGCACATGGTCTATTGTTAGCATCTATTTGTTATCTTGGCTAATTTGTTCTAGTGTTGTTTATCAGGATGGTGATGACTTATGCGAAAAAACATATACATAACACATATTAAGTTAAGTGGTCGATATTTTTCATATCCATTTCTGTAAATAAGACTAACGATCGCGTTCCTCTAGGCTAAGGTTATTATATACTACTTAGTCATTCATTATATGTTTTCATAATGGCTAACTCCAATTGAGTTACGATTAAGTGTCCTTCGAATACTGCAGATTGAGAGGGTATGCCGTGTTATCACTCATGAATATCGTCATGTAAATGTATAAAGCTTTATATTACTGTATTGAGTTTTGCATATAATTTATAAAGCTTTATATTACTGTATTGAGTTTTGCATATAATTTATAAAGCTTTATATTACTGTATTGAGTTTGCATATAATTTATAAAGCTTTATATTACTGTATTGAGTTTTGCATATAATTTATAAAGCTTTATATTACTGTATTGAGTTTTGCATATAATTTATAAAGCTTTATATTACTGTATTGAGTTTTGCATATAATTTATAAAGCTTTATATTACTGTATTGAGTTTTGCATATAATTTATAAAGCTTTATATTACTGTATTGAGTTTTGCATATAATTTTAGATTCACAAACATTATTCATTGACATTGATAATTGATCGAAATTATTCATGAACTTTTAGCACAATGCTTGAATTTTGAGTAGCGTGAATAATACTGACCACTGCCAACCCCATATATTGATAACTATTGATGATAATATAATAGGTCGTAAACAAACAAAGGATATTTCCACTTACATTACAAGGCCGAACATAATGTGTAGTTAAGGGAAGTGGGTATATATCCTTACTATGATTTTGCTCACCGATCTAACTCTAGGCGATTTTACTCAACATAGGAATGATCTGAAAACTTGAAGCAACCACGAACAAGACGTCTTCTTCTACTTCTGTGCTAATACACACACACACACACATATATATATATATATATATATATATATATATATATATATATATATATATACTATATTAGGTAAGGACTGTTTTCCAACCATATACATTAAGCTACTTATATGCATTTTCCTAAAATAAGTGGCACGTGAGGTCAGAATTAGGATGTAATGTGTGGTGGTCGTTACAGTCACGCGTGTTCTGGTAAAACTTGGCAAATTAAGGTTATTATGCTGCACCTTTAAAACAGCCAGGGGTCACCTCCTTTACACCTGGAGATCAGAATATTAATACCTTACGAGCGGCCTATGCGGTTTATTTATATGTACCGCCCAGCGGGGTGTTTTTAGCCAAAATAGGGCTGTTTACGTGATAATTTTCATGCCTAAATAAGACCCAGAACGTAAAACAAGTACCTATCCCTGAAAGGGCATAAACAGAGCTTTCGAATGACACCATAACGATCCTTTTATGATGGCTAGTTTTCTTGCAATAACCGTGCAACGCGAGTGCAAAAAGCATGTAATTAGCCACTTTCCCGATACAATTCCTTATATAGCGAGTGAGAGAGGGAGGAGGGAGCTGGGATTCGTGTCAGTATGTTCGCCGCGGTGGTCTGGAGCAGTCATACGCTCGCTACTCTCCTGCCACCACTTGTCTCTCTCTCTCAGCAACATTACGTGCTGAAATTGCCACTCGAGTTATGTCGAGCGCCGCCACATAGTCCAGCTTTATTTAACTCGACTTATGTGGTGAGCCGCTAATTAAGGGTTAAGATGATTTTTTTTTTTTAATTAAGTAATATAGAATAGTGTAGAGCAGCTGTACTGTCGTCCATAGCATCTTCGGATGTGATCAGGCATCTTTTATGTTATGAATTGGTGAAGGTTAAAGATTATTTTCTTGACGTTTCGGTGTACCCAGGATCATTTTACAGCAGCGGGAATGGTCAGATCACCACAGAAAAATCCCTGACCTTGACGTGGACTCAATCTAAGGTCCATTTGGTCCACCAAGCTGTCCACTGGGCTATCACCTCTCCCCATAACCGAATTCCTGTTTCATACTATTTATATTATTGTTTGTAAACCTTTGACGAATGCCCACGAAAAGTGTACATTTCAGTAACACGTGGCTCCACTTATTGTTTGTACTTGAACGTTGTTACACGGACACAACTGTTGCTCCCGCTGTGTTAGGTTCCATCTACCTGTCTACCTTTATAATATGGGGTCATTAATTAACCGTACTCTCGTAAATGACTGACGTGTGTAGTATAAAATGTACTCGCTGACGGAATAAACCTTGTGTACACTTAAATCGGGATTTAATTGTACTGTAATATGTACCATACTTAGTAGCGGTCATTGGTTATTTACTGTTAACTCAATAATTCGGTCCAATGGGTTAATGTTGGTATCAACTCTTAAAACTTTCCTAACAAATCTACAACTTAAGGTAATTGCTTCTCTACATGAATTATAAATACAATGAAAAGGCTCTTCCACATCAAGTACATTAAGCTTAGACTCTAATAATCTTTTTCGGATTCTATATATTACATAATTTAACGCAACAATTCCTGATTCGATAAAGAATAAGTAAATACTTGCATTAGTTCTCACTGCATGAGCTCACTGAAAGTTAAGTTGAAGGATGGAGTTAAAAGGTATATGAGTGAAAGTGGTGTTGGGTGGGAGGAGGGGCACCGAATGAGAGAGGTGCATGAGGCGATTCATTAGTGGCCACCCCTTCGGGAATAATGGCGTCTGACAATAGATAGATAAATAGAGAGAGAGAGAGAGAGATTTGATTTTGATTTTGCCCCGAGGGGCGAGTTTATTGAGCAGCGCCCCCCATCCTGTGAGGGGACAACCACTAGTAAGGCGATACATACTGTTCAAAGAGCCATAATTCCACTGAAACAACAGCATCGTCGTCTGGTTACATTCATATTTGTGTTTATAAGTCAGGTTGGCATTATTCAGATGTGTTATTATAGTTTCCTCATTTAATTGTCACATGGTCTGTATAAAAAAAAAAAAAAAAAAAAAAAAAAAAGCAAGCAAGCTTGTAGTGACTGAATTATTAATTGACAGGTTGTAAATAATAGCACTACAGAACTAGTGCAATCGTATGAGGAGACTATTCATATTTTCATTACATCAATGATTATTGAGATCATAGTTAGCTGAATACAATTATTACAAAAATAGGCAATGGTATAAATCAACATAATACATAATTTAATACAGGCGGACATAATCATGATCCGGTTCGTTGTGCACTGGGAGCTAAGGTGTCTTGAGATCGCCTCGTACCCATACACAACGAACGTATTATAGTCTGCATGGTTGGTATCTAATTGAATATACTTAGTGGGTATTTCAAGAATGTCAGGGGGTAAGGAAATGTGATTTGTATATTAGAAGACTGTGATTAACGAGACGTGTAACATGTGGAGGGAGGTGGTAGAAAGAGAGGGATCTCGTTGGGGGTGGAAGTTTCGCTCCCAGGAATTTTCGTTCCTGGGGTATTTCAATAATAATAATAAAATAATAATAATAATAAGGGGACAACCACTGGTAAGGCAATGCATACTGCTCAAAGAGCCATTATTCTACTGTAACAACAGTATCGTCGTCTGGTGTTATTATAGTTTCCTCATTTGATTGCCATATGTGCTGTATATACGTGCTTATGAGAAAAAAAATAAAAAATAAAAATAAAAATGTGACTGAATTATTAATTGACAGGTAAATAATAGGACTACAAAACTAGTGCAATCATATGAGGAGGCCATTCATGTTTTCTTACATCAATGGTTATTGAGATCATAGTTAGCTGAATACAATTATTACATACATGATGTGACTAATATTTCGAACTACATTAATTATTATGCAATAATAGTACGACAAATATATTACAATCATATGAAGGACACTTCACATTCTTCATTACATCAACGGTTATTGAGGTCATAGTTAGCTGAATACAAGAGTCACATACATAATGTGACTAATATTACCAACTACCGAAGTTATAATGGAATTATAGTAATACAAATATTTTACAAAGATGAGTTACATGGTTCAAATTCTTATTACAATAATGGTTATTGAGGGGATAGTTAGCGCAATATGACCAGTGGAGAAGTTTACATGCCGATAGTAATATAATATTTAGTAGGGTGTGTGGTTATGGGAGAGAGGGAGGGGGGTTGTAGGAGGTAGAGGAATGGGTGGGAGAGGAGGAGGAGTAGGGGGGGGGGGGGGGGAGGAGGAGGAGGTAAGGTACTCCAGGGAGGAGGAAAGTGTGAGAGGGGAGGTGTGTGTGTGTGTATGTCCCTTCTTAAACATCCTAGAGGGACCCTACCCGTCGTGACCCAGTCACCAGACCCCAGCCAATGCCTTCTCTATACATAATTATGTATAGAGAAGGCATTGCCCCAGCACCCAAAACACACAGCCATACAGATTCAGATTCAGATTCAAATTATTTTATTTCCATAAAATAATTCGGAGGGAAGGTGCAAGTGGTCCTCCGGGAGGGATGTGCCGCATATCCGGAGGTACTTGTACATCAAGCCATTAGCCGAGAATATTGAGGACAATACAGCAGTATGGTTAGGGGTTTTGTAGGAGGTAGAGGAATGGGTGGGAGAGGAGGAGGAGTAGGGGGGGGGGGGGTGGAGGAGGAGGTAAGGTACTCCAGGGAGGAGGACAGTGTGAGAGCGGAGGTGTGTGTGTGTGTATGTGTTGGGGAGGGTGGGACATACTACATATAAATAAGTTGTTTAAGGCCAGCGATAGTACTGAAGATAAATATGGTAGTACAAAAAAAAAAAAAAAATCTTAAAAGGGAAAGTTTGAATTTCAACGCAAGTCTACAAATATCAGCAGTATCGCTTCATCGTACCTGACACAACATATCAATAAGTAGGGAAGGAAACTGTATACGTGCAAAGATCAAGATTCAATTAAGTTTAGTAGCAAAACAATATTCAGAAGGAAGATACTAGTAGTCCTCCGGGATGGATATGCCGCATATCCGAAGGTACTTAATTGTAGATCAAACCATTAGCAAAGAATATTGAGGACAATTATGTTGCTTACATTATGCAAGGGTCATGTATATTGGCTTGCAAAAGGATATGAATTGGCACTTAACAGATTATTTAAATAAAAGCTGTGTTAGAGGCTCAGAGGGATATGTATATACTGTACATTGTCAATCTATTAAATGAGAATAGCAGTGATAAGTAAAGAAATACTGACTGATATTATAAGTGTGACATGATCAATGAAAATATGAAATCGTGCAGAGGGCGTTACAAAGGGTTTAAGTGTGACCTTGTAAGAAAGAAGAGATGTGTGGAGGGCAAGGGGTGCATACTTATAAGGTTCATGTTTCATGTTTACAGTACATATTATTTGGGGGGGCAAAGTTCTTGTGTTTTTTTAGTATGTTATTGATTACGTTATTCTTTAGCATGTATATTGCTTGATCCTCAATTGTGGTTAACTGATTATTCCTGTATTCCCTAATCATTGGGCATTCCAAGATATAGTGCTCGAAAGAGTGTTTGTTGGGAGCTCTGCAAACCCTACATTGCCTGTGCTCTTCTTCTACCTGCCAATTCAGCTGCCATGGATAACAATAGCCAAGCCTTATTCTTGCATGTACTGAGTCTACCCACCTACTCGTTGTACGTTTACCATAGGTGTATTTGGTCGTAAATGCTACTTTATTGTAGTAGTTTATAGATCGGCTGGTATTATGATGTCTAGCTCTGTCTTCATCCACTCTTTCTTCTTGTGTCTTTTTAATTATAGTTCTCATTTGTTTCAATGACAGTTCAAGAATATGATCAGGTTCTTCTTTCTCTGAGGCCTCCTTGGCAAGCTTATCTGCCCTTTCATTGCCGGGGATGCCTACATGTGAAGGAATCCAGGCAAATTTGACCCCTAGCCCCTTCTCCCCTACACATTTTATCCCCCGTCTGATATCTTGTACAAGGAAAGGATAGGTGGGTTGGGGGCTAGAGATAGCTTCCAAGGCCGCCCTGCTGTCAGATAGGATAAGAATATTCTTTCCCCTTCGAAAGATACTCCCAATTCCCATCGCTATTGCCACCAGCTCAGTTTGAGTGGAGGAGGCCCAGTCCTGTAGCCTGGATAGTTCATCGTCTTCCTGAGCAAAGTTGCCACCACTCATAATAGTGGTGGCAGCTCCTGCCCTCCTAGTTACGGTGTTAAGTGAGCCGTCACAGTATACCTGATCAGTGTTCTCATCTGTCATATCTTCTATTAGTGACCTAAAGTTTGTCTTCAGAGCGTAGGACGGGATCTCAGACTTTTTTGTGTCGAGTTGAGTCACTATAATCTCAATTGTGGCCTCTTCCCAGGGCGGAAGGGGGACACTCAATTGCCGGTCATCTGGATGGTAGTCTGTAAGCTGGCTGGGCGGGGTGGGGTCAGTCAGTTGCCAGTCACCGATATAGTAGTCTGTAAGCTGGTAGGTCTTAGGTCGTGTTTCTCTGTCGTCTCTCAGTGTTCGTATGCCTATTATCATATTTGTTTCTTTTATTCTATCAGTGATGGACGATAGATTTAACTCATATCTAAGATTTTTTACCTTGACATTTCTCGGACATCCAAAAATAAGTCTCATGGCCTCATTTTGCAGTTTGTCAAGTGTTTCGATCTGATTAGCAGGTAGACAGGAGAGAGCAGGTGCATGGTAGTCAATTACTGATCTAATATAGGCAATGTACATGGTCCTGAGGATAGTGATGGAGGCACCCAAGCCTTTCCATGACATTACTTTAAGGGGCCTTAGTCGTCTTTTACAGGTGGTCATTACATGATTAAATTCAGCATTATTACCCTGTAGTCCCCCAACATACACTCCCAGATATTTATAATAGTCTACCCTCTCCAGTACATTACCATGGAGATGTAGAGGCTTGTTACGATTCCAGCCTTTTGTTATGGCTTTTGTTAGAGAGAGAGAGAGAGAGAGAGAGAGAGAGAGAGAGAGAGAGAAAGAGAGAGATAGAGTAAGCATTTAATAAATGTATTGTATTCCCTTGTTATATACACATTATTATTGTAAGCCAAGTTTCAGTACCGTACAACAAGGTAGATGACTGTTACAGCTGCAGCAAACACTTTCCGCTTAAAACCAGAAAAAATGTTAGTATTGGCGGCACAAACACGGTGGATATATTTACTACAGTTTCTCCTGATATTTGATTAAGCTGAATCACCTCGTCCATTATTCCTGTCTTAGTAAAATAGGCTCAAAAGTAAAAATATCTAGGGCAAAAAGTTATCTATTTAACTATCTATTGCCTGACGCCATGATCCCCGAAGGGATGGCCACGAACGAAACACCCCCATGCATATATAAATATAAATATATATAATATTATATATATACAGTATATATATATATATATATATATATATATATATATATATATATATATATATATATATATATATATATATATATATATATATATATATATATAAACTATTAGGAAAGGAAACAAGCCTCAAACAAGAACAACGTAAACTAACCTTAGGTAAGCAACAAGTGACTTCTCTGAGAGACAGCAAAGGTGAAATCATAAGCAGTGGAGAACAAATGGTGACACGAGTCGAAGAGTTCTATGAAAAGTTATATTCTTCAAGTATTTCAATTCCATCAAATGATTCAACAACAAACACAGGCGAAGTCCCATATACAGTATATCTGTAGACAAGGTAAGGTCTGCCCTAAACAAAATGAAAAGGGGAAAAGCTCCAGGAGATAATGGGATAACAGGCAATCTTCTGAAGGATGCAGGAGATAAGATTCAGTGTAGATTAGCTCAGCTGTTCACCCAATGTTTGTGTAAGCGGAGTGTTCCAGAAGCTTGGTGCAATGCAATAGTAACTCTACTTCACAAAAAAGGGGATAAGAACGATCTTGGCAACTACCGTTCCATTAGGTTGTTATCACTTATTTACAAGTTGTTCTCTAAAATCCTCACAAATAGGTTAGATACAATTTTAGATGTAAATCAATCTCGGGAACAGACAGGATTTAGAAGTGGATATTCAACCATGGGTCATGTGTATACAATGAACCAGCTAAAAGAGAAAACCTCAGAGTATAAACCACCTCTTTGTTTAGCTTTAGTAGAATTAAAAAAGGCCTTCGATTCTGTAGAGATAACAGCTATAGCAAACTTGCTACATGAACAAGGAATATATGAAACATACATAAAACTCTTAAAGAATATATATGCAAAAGGCATTGATGTGGTCCAATAACTCAGAGACACAAAGAACATAAAGATTGGGAAAGGAGTGAGGCAGGGAGATACAAGCTCACCCAGCTGTTCACAGCTAGATTTGAAGGGATATTCAGAACATTTTCATGGGAATCAAAGGGAATTAATGTAGACAGGGAATACCTTAACCATCTCTGATTTGCAGACGACATTGTCTTAATTTCAGATTAAGCAGAACAATTCCAGGAAATGCTCAATTATCTCAATAAAAAAAGTCTCAAAGTAGGCTTAAAAATTATCAGGAGTAAAACTAAAGTTATGTACAATTATAAGGCCCAACGAAGAATAATTAGGATTTATAACGAAATTCTAGAGGAAGTAGAAGAATACAATTATCTTGGCCAAGTAATGAAACTAACAACAGATAATGAACATGAAATAGTAAGGCGAATCACTCTAGGATGGAAAGCATTCGGCAAACAGATGAATATAATGAAAAGTACATTACCAATATGCCTTAAGCGTAAAGTTTATAACCAGTGTGTGCTACCAACCATGATCTATGGATCTGAAACTTGGAAACTAACACAAACAATGGAGAATAAGCTTAGGGGTGTACAAAGCGCAATGGAAAGATCAATCCGAAGAATAACACTTAGAGATAGGAAGAGAGCATCGTGGGTAAGAAAGCAAACCAAAGTTATTGATATTCTAGAAAGTATTAAAGAGCAGAAGTGAAGATAGGCAGGACATGTAACAAGAAGAGAGGACAATAGGCGGAGTAAAAGACTAACTGACTGGACCCCAAGAGAAGAATAGCATGATAGGAGAAGACCAGACAGTAAGTGGAGAGACGAGATAGAAAAGACTGCCGGGGTAACATGGCAACGGCTGGCAAAGTCTCGGGAGTTATGCAAAAGGTTAAGGGAGGCCATTGTCCAGCAGTGGACTGCTGCTGCTGCTGATGATGATGATGATATATATATATATATATATATATATATATATAATATATATATATATATATATATATATATATATATATATATACTGTATATATATATATATATATACATACGGTATACAGTATATAATTATAAGCCACTCCTATATGTGTGGTATAGAGAAGGTATGTGGAAAGTACTGAGAATATACGGAGTAGATGGCAAGTTGCTGAAAGCAGTGAAGAGCATGTATGAGGGTGCAAAGCCGTCAGTACGTGTGGAGAATGAGCAGAGCGAGTTCTTTTATCTGAATGTTGGGTTACAACAAGGGTGTGTGATGTCCCTATGGTTGTTCAATATATTATATATGCATGGAGTCATGAAATAAATACAAGGAAGAGCAGTGGATGTTGGTGTACCTCTGATAAAGGAGGGAAACGAGTGGAAGTTGCCTGTACTGGTGTTTGCCGATGATACAGTTCTGATGATCGATAGTGAATGGGAGTTGCAAGGTCTGGTAAATATGTTTGGAACAGTGTGTGAAAAACGGAATCTGAAGGTAAATGCGAGGCAGAGTATGGTAATGGTCTTTGGAAGGGGTGCAGCCACAGAGTGTGAGGTGAGGTTGAATGGTCAAGCTATGGAGAATGTCAGCTCATTTAAGTATTTGGGCAGTGTGTTGAGTAAAGATGGGAGTATGGATGAAGAAGTGCAGCAGAGGGTGCAACAGGGGAAGAGGGTTGTAGGAACGCTAAAAGCAGTAACACGAAATAGGGCGGTCAGCATGGAAGTAAAGAAGTCCTTGCATGACATTGTGGTAATCTAGACATTGACTTACGGAAGCGAAGCATGGACGTTGGTGGAGACACTCAAACCAAGAGTGAGAGGGGTGGAAATTAGTTACTTGAGAAGTGCGTGCAGAGTTACATGGAGGGACAGACAGACGAATGAGGAAATACGAGAGAGGTGTGGTGTGGATGTAGATGTGCTGGAAAGTGTTAAAAGGAACACCTTGAGATTGTTTGGCAATGTGGAACGTATGGGAAGTGAGAGAATGACTAAGCGTGTGTGCGAGAGTGAGGTGGAAGAGCAGAGAGGGAGAGGTAGATCGAGCGAGAGGTGGAAGGATGAAGTGAAAAAGTATATGAGCGAAAGCGGTGCTGGATGGGAGGAAGGGCGTCGACTGACTGAGGACAGAATTGCATGGGGGTGTTTCGTTCGTGGCCACCCTTTCGGTGATCACAGGTCCTGCAATAGATAGATAGATATGTGTATTACAGGCACTCAAAGGGAGCGAGACAGCAAAATAAAATAATCATGAAACTAATTTATAGTATTTGATAATACAGGTAAAGTAAGACGTACAGGCCTTTATAAATTGAACTTATGCACAAGTATTGGTCGGTCAGCTTTGTGTGGTTTAATAATAGTACAATTGTCAAGAGGTATTCACATGCCAACCATAAGAGGATCACGAATATGTAGGAGGAAAATAATGAGGTTAGATATATTTATTATTTCTCTCTCTCTCTCTCTCTCTCTCTCTCTCTCTCTCTCTCTCTCTCTCTCTCTCTCATGCAACGCACAACAGTGACTGTAAATTAAGAGCTAAATATGAATAGCGAAAGTATTTGTTGACTATTTTTCACGTACATTCTAATATCTGTTTTGTCTGGAACTAGCATCCCTCTGTAGAGAAGCTTAAGACATAATCATATCATATTTCATTGACTCTGCAATAAGTAGAATACCATATGCAATCTTTTCTTGGAGATACTGTCTATTCCCTGTAACTCACACTTTCAGTACATGCAATTACCTAATAATAGAAATGTGTCATTTACGTAATTTACGGTCGCCTATATAGTGACACCCAATGCACGTCTTTCCACGGCTGTCAAGGTCCCACAGAATCGATGACACGGCAGCATAAACATGCGAAAATAGAACAATGAATTAATTCTTGCCTAATTACTGTCGCATTTCTAAAAATAAGAGCAGGAAGTTGTGGGTCAAGCCTAATTACAACCTTTATGTCAGTAATATCTCTAATACGCACTACGCTAAGACCGATTTAGTTTCCTAAAGCTCTTTAATTTTTCTTATTTTGAGTAAGTTTGTTTGTATATTTGTTTTGCATTAATGCGTTTGTTATTTATATATCTTTCACTTTGTACAAAACCAATGAAAGTAGAATGGAAATGAGTGTTAGATCAGTTTGAGTAATTCAGTGAGTGATATATTGTACACACACGTACATATACTTCTAATAGTTTTGTTCTTTCACTTCTTAATTTTTATTCAGTGAATGAAATAGCTGTCCATTTTCAGCCCAAAGAAAACAATTTGTATTCAAATATTTGTGTTCGTTATTTAATATTTGATGGGCATATGTTACACATTATAGACCGGGAGCGGGTCCCATTTAGTGAATCATTGGAAAATCTCAGAAATCCGATTCTTAAGTGAGGTAAAAGTAATTTTAGGTTAAAATACTTAGATATTGTTCTTTATTTTTGCTTAGATCCTGATGATGACTTAAAGAAAAGTCGAAACGTTGAAGAAATACAAATGTTCGTGATTACCCTAGTCCTCCCCTTTCTCCTAAGACTACGATTCCCAAAGAACAAGCCTGTTTCTCAAATATACAGTATGTTTATGAATTTTATGGGACCTTTCGTACCAGAAGAGTTACTAGTTTACTTTGTTTTCTATATTCCAACTACTCCCTCTAGGGCATAGGCTGAGCGCCTGTGCATTCAACCGTACATTCAGCGGTGAAGCCCATGAGGTCTACAGTAATTTCAGTCTAGGGAGTGAGACATGTGAACTACTTTGAGACGCAACCAATCCCCACTATCTTGCCTTCTCAAGAACCACGGGGCCCGGTTGCCCACCCACGGCTCGAAGCAGCCCCATCTCTGTAGCTGCCTCGCCCCAGTGCTTCTCTGTCTCACCTCCTAGACTCAGACTCTCACTCTCAGAACGCCACCTATTGAACAATGAACTCACTAGGCATTGCCCCCCTGTAGCATATTTTGAATATGGTAATATTCATACAGTGCTATTTAATCAGGGAACAATGATAGTATTTTTGGGGGGCATTTCGGTGGTCTTTGTGGCAATGCACTGATACTAGGTCCAACACAAATTCCATCCCAATAATATCTTCCCATTGATACATCGGGATTCGAATCCGTGACCATTGGATTACCAACCCAGTGACCACTCCACCACACCTCCCTACCCTTGCAGGGTAGTGACCGCTAAATCGTTGAATATAGTAATTTCTGAAGCGTTAAATGGGTAATATATCAGCAATACCTAAAAGCCTCCATAGAACGAGGTAATAGAAGGCATTACTATGATAATCAATATATACACGCACGTCCAACCCATTACCCAATTACCCGTGTTCAGCACTTAGTGGCAGTGACCTTTTAGCGTAGTACTAACCTTACCCATTAGGTTCTGATTTATGGGCTGATAATTACAAGGAAGGTTCTACTCGCTTTTAAAGACTCGGAAATATAAATGAAGTATCACGAGTTACCTCTGGCCACATTACGGTACAACAATGAGGGGAACTTACAAACTATTTCGTTGAGTCAACTACAGTAGTGAAATTAAGAATGAATACTGTAAATGTGTTCCTTTGTATTGTATTACAAATATTGAATACCGGAACAGTTACTCTGATGTATAACAACCGGTTCATTACACTATTGACCATGTTATCGTAATGCTATTTCCGGCTAAACATATATGATATTATTCAGGTTCAAGTAGGTCTTGTAATCAATGTGTTATATATCAATTACTGTACATTCATTACAGCTCTGTGTTATTTTTGTGTTTCATTCAAATTAATATTTGGCAAATTTGCCTGAACTAATCGGAAGATGTAGACCATTATTGGAAACATACATGTGTCTACTGTAGTAACATATCATCATTCAGTTTTTAAAAATAGTGAGTTTAAGAGAGAAATTATAACGCTTTGCCATACAGCTAACTCATTTATGCGTTATTGACAACAAAATCAATTCAATTGCAAGTTGATATATTATTTAGTAACACAAATCGACGTGCAAAATATACATTGCATTAATAGACAATAATTAAATTAATCAATGTAAGATTGCGTACTAAATTTAGAATAGTCAATAGCGATTCAATTATCTTAAAGTCATACACATATTTACACTATACCTACATATTTACTGACATATTTATACTCATACATACACATATGATATATTTCTAATCATATAACTATTCATAGATGAACTTATTTATATTAATAACATTTTAAGATTAATAAGATGTTTGTTACTGAACATTCATAATGAGTATTATATATAACACATTATCCCAGGCCATCTTACTAAATCACACTAAAACCAAAAACACAAACATATACAGTAACAATATAAATTCAAATATAATTCAATGCTATTCCTTGATGATATCCAAAGAATTCCAGCTCTAACAAAAAGTTAAGCACAATATAACACTTCAAAATATGATTAATAGTTAATATGATTAATAGTTAATATTTTATAATTAAACACAATAAAATTATAATACAGTACAAGTCCCGTTTTTCACGTTTGTTTTCCCACCGCGACTTATAATTCTGAGATTTAACCTCGACCATTGGATTATGATACATTTAACCTCGACCATTGGATTATGATACATTTAACCTCGACCATTGGATTATGATACATTTAACCTCGACCATTGGATTATGATATATTTTTAGAAAACAATTATAGCATTCATCATAAATATTAGGTTTTTCGTTCTATGGATGCAATATATTATTTTGATTTTAGTTTTGATTTCTGACCCATACTACCTAACCTTTCTAACTTGACCCACCTAACCCTACCAAGCGAACCTTACTTTGTACGCACTGTATATTGTAAACCTTGATTGTATCACACCAAAATACATTAGAAAATCCTTGGTTGGAATACAAATATTTGTTGATCTGAACGACATTTTTGAAGAGCACAATATGCTTATATTTTGCAAATTATGTTTATATCTGCCGTTTTCTTTACAGTAATATATACAGGTATTGTAAATGCAAAATAAGTTGTTTAGTATTATATTGTTCTATAACACAAATATTTGTTCACCTAGAATGGTGAAATTCGTATATATATAAGCCAGTCTTCTAAATTGAGCTTAGGCCTTACTCTATGACATGAACATTTTAGTAGGAATTTTTGTAATTAATTAAACATCTCTTCTTATGAATAATGGATGAAGGTCTTGCGTTTTTGCATGGTAATTGATTAATCCAATAATGTAATGTATAATGTTGTCCAATTGCCTTAAAGCAACCACTCCACATCTATTCCACAGAAACTCAACCTTGGATGATTCCGGTGCTATTCCTCCCTCTCCACCCTCCTCTCTCCTACTTATGCCTAATATCCTAATCTCTTCTAAAGATGTACTTTCTACCCTCTCTGGGCTTAATACTAAGAAGGCGTACAGTCCGGACGGTGTTCCTCATGTTGTACTTAAAAACTGTGCTTCCGTGCTGACCCCCTGCCTAGGCAAACTCTTTCGTCTCTGTCTCTCCTCTAACGTCTTTCCTTCTTGCTGGAAGTTTGCTCTCATTCAACCTGTCCCAAAGAAGGGTGACTACTCTCAACCCTCCAACTATCGTTCAATTGCTCTCATCTCTTGTATCTCTAAAGTTTTTGAAACTATTCTTGCTTCCAAATTTCTTAAGCATTTCTCTTCTCATAATCTGCTCTCAGATCGCCAGTATGGCTTCCTTTAGGGTCGCTCTACTGGTGATCTTCTTTCATATCTTACTAACTCTTCGTCATCCAACTTTCGGGACTTCGGTGAGACTCTTTCTGTTGCACTAGACATATCGAAGGCCTTCGATAGAGTCTGGCACAAATCTTTAATTTCCAAACTGCCCTCCTTCGGTTTCTGTCCCTCCATCTGTGCCTTGGTCTCTAATTTCCTTTCCGGACGTTCCATAGCTGCGGTTGTGGACGGCCATCGCTCAATTCCTCATCCTATCAACTCCGGTGTTCCTCAGGGTTCTGTCCTATCTCCTATTCTCTTTCTAATTTTCATAAATGATCTTCTCAACTGTACATCTAGTCCCATCCATTCATATGCAGACGACTCTACTTTACACCACTCAATTAGTTTTCCAGAATGCCCCAGCCAGCAGTCCCTCAAAAGTAAACATAATGAAGCCATAAAATACTTATCTATTGATCTAGTTACTATTTCCAATTGGGGTAGAGAAAACCTTGTTACATTTAATGCTTCCAAAACTCAATTCATCCATCTTACTACCCGTCAGGAACCTCCAGAGGACTATCGTTTATTCTTCAACAATACAAAAATCAACCTTTCATCTTCCCTCAATGTTCTCGGTGTTTCTTTTTCTTCTGCTCTCACTTGGAAAGACCATATTACCAGTCTTGCTAAGGCAGCCTCCCAGAAGCTGGGTGTGCTCAACCGCCTCAAGAGGTTCTTTACTCCTGCGCAGCTACTTGCTCTGTACAGGGGCACAGTACGTCCTTGTATGGAGTATTGTTCACATGTGTGGGGAGGATCCTCTCACACCGCACTCCTAGATAAAGTAGAAAGGAAAGCTTTTCGTATCATTAACTCCCGTCTACTCACCAATTCTCTGCAATCTCTCTCTCTTTGCCGCAATGTTGCATCTCTCTCACTATTCTATCGCTACTACAATAATCAGTGTTCCTCAGAGCTTTCCCAGTGTATACCACCTCTTCTACGTAGGGTGCGTAGTACCCGCCTTGCAACACAATCCCACCCCTACTCTGTGCAACTCTCCAACCCAAGAGTGAAACACTATTCTCAGACTTTCTTCTATTCAACTGCTGAGCTCTGGAACTCTCTCCCAGAATCAGTCTTTCCCTCTTCCTATGACTTAAATTGCTTCAAACTCCGTGTGTCCAGGCATTTTAGCTCGAACGTCCCTTGATTTCGGGCCTGTCACTCTTTGAAATCTGGGGCAGGCATTCGCTGCAGGCAGTTATGCCTTTTGTCTCCCTCATTCACATAGAAAACAAACAAAAATCCATCTGAGAACGCACATGCCTTATATATACCTATGGCCAACTGCTTGTCAGTGAAGAATTATCGAACTCTGTACAGGAGTTCCAGATTTTTAGAGGCATTTTAACAATGGGTCTAACATGAGGTGTCCAGCTTAGGTTAACATTCAATGTTACACCGAGATGTCAACACCATAGGAAGTGGACATATTTACATCATTAACAATTATGTGAGAGTCAGATAGATTCTGTTTCTTAATTCAAGGAAACTAGATTAGTTTGTTCCCATTCATTAATTTTAAAAAGTCCCTGATTCAGAGAAATTGCAGTCTACTTTGGAATTTGATATATCAGGCTGAGTGAAAGAATTGCTGTATGTAAAGGAACTGTGGAATGTTGAGTCATCTGCGTAGGAATGTATTGAGTTATGAGTGATACCTATGAGATCATTGATACAAATGAGGATCAGAGTTAGAGCCAAAACTGCTCCTTGAGGAACGCCAGCATTTACTGAATGAAATTGAGAGTAAAATCTATCTACCATTACGCCTATTCATGAATCGAACGCAATCCGAGATTTTAAGAAGGAAAGTAAGAATATTATAAATGAATTACAAGAGTAATTTGGTATGAAATTGGTAATTCATCATTTGAATTAACTACTGTATAACACTACAATCCAAATTCAATAATGCTATTGGTTCTTCTATACATAAAATCACAGACTAGATTCAAATTCATGTAGTCAACTATACAGTACATATCAATCTTGTATTACTACCTACTCCACATCCTCTCTAACTTGCAACTGTCCTCTTTATGACCCGTCTTTGATTTTACCAGGTCATGTCATACAAAGACTGTTTTGCTATACAATATTTAGATTACGAGTTTTCTGCAAGCGTTAAAAAAGAAATCTAATGTACACGCAGAGATGTGCCTGATACAAATGTCTTTTCTTCATCATATGAGTCCAGATAGCATAATAGTTGGTATCGATTGCTAAACAAAGCAATATTATAACACATTATTAATAAAACAACATGTACCAACTTAATGCTCCGAAGCATGGATGAAAGGGGCAGATAGGATCCACTTATTAGGAAATAAAACAGTAAATCTAAAATGACTGAAAAACTAATTCATTCATTTCACTACCAACACCAAACACCATATGTACAGCACATGACCACTATTGATATCCATATATTGAATACTGGATATCAATCTAATCATGTACGGTACCCAACTGCATAGCCTAATGAATAGCCTAATGCTTAAACGAAAGGGATGAATATTATATGGGGTACAGATCACGTAGGATCGACCTCGCTACAAAATGTTCTTGAACCTATTGATAATCTTATTTATTTATTTCACTCCCAACAGCAAACACCTCCCAATGAAATTAATGAAAGCATGTGATCTTATCGGGATTCGAACCTGGGTTACCACATACAAATCTTAAACACGCTAACCATTACACCATCAAAACAGTTATAAGTACAGCACATGAGCACGATTGATATACATTTATTGATTACTGGATATTAATCTAATCATATTTAATATTGTGTACTGTAGCCAATTCTAAATTATACAGATAATTGTACAAACATTATAATTATCTCGTGTGGTTAGACACTTTTATTATTGCTCAAATGGCCATTTATGTACACATATTCTTTGTTTCTTTGTAATCTAATTTTCCCAAATGTTTTGTATTAAACTTAGGAAAGGCTTCTCGTAGCTAGTCTTAATACGTTTTATAGCATATACGAATGATATTACTCGTAACAAAATAGTATTGAGAAATGTATACAAACTGTACATACACAAATTTAACACCTTACGAGCGGCCTATGCGGTTTATTTATATGTACCGCCCAGCGGGGTGTTTTTAGCCAAAATAGGGCTGTTTACGTGATCATTTTCATGCCTAAATAAGACCCAGAACATAAAACAAGTACCTATCCCTGAAAGGGCATAAACAGAGCTTTCGAATGACACCATAACGATCCTTTTATGATGGCTAGTTTTCTTGCAATAACCGTGCAACGCGAGTGCAAAAAGCATGTAATTCGGTACTTTCCCCATATAATTCAGTATGTAGCGAGTGAGAGAGGGAGGAGGGAGCTGAGATTCGTGTCAGTAGGTTCGCCGCGGTGGTCTGGAGCAGTCATACGCTCGCTAGTCTCCTGCCACCACTTGTCTCTCTCTCTCAGCAACATTACGTGCTGAAATTGCCACTCGACCTATGTCGAGCGCCGCCACATAGTCCAGCTTTATTTAACTCGACTTATGTGGTGAGCCGCTAATTAAGGGTTAAAGACCGAGTGCTCCACACGAACTGCGGTTCCGGTCTCACGTCATAATGGCGGTGCTCCAGGCAGTCCAGTTAATAGCTGCCTCACTTGTCAGGTTCTTTGATTTAAGATCAGACTGCAAACTCCACTCCAACGTCTTTCTTGGTCCACCCCTTGGTGCAGCTCCCTCCCCATTCATGGATCTTTTCACCCAGCTTTGTTCATCCATCCTAGCCTGCCTGCTAGCACGCATCTTATCACTGATACTCTTGATACCTAACCTTCTCCTTAGCTCTTCACTTGATATCCTATCTTGGAGTTTGGCACCACACATTCATCTCACCATTCTCATCTCATTGCGTTCCATTCTGTTGGTATCATCCGCTTTGACAGGCCACGTTTCTGAAGCATATGTCATTGCGCTTCTAACATTGAAGTGAACACCTTTTCCTTCAAGGGGAGAGGGAGTCTTCTAATGGTGAGTAGTGGCAAAAGTTCTCTAAACTTGCCCCAGCTTCATCTTATTCTGGCGATCGTGTCGGCCTCGACTCCACCACCGGCAGAGATGGTATCTCCCAAGAAGCAAAACTTGTCCACCATCTCCAGTGCCTCATTGCCAAAGTTAACACTCTCAAGCCGGTCATTGGATACAAGCTCACCTTTGCATACTATGCATACAAATTTCTCAATTTCGGACTTCTTCCTTGGTAGAGGTCCCTTCATTCTAGTGCAGCGCTTCTTCCCGTGATGTACCCAGCTGCAGCAGATGCTACATTATGGATAAAAAACACCATCTGAGGAAGAGCACTTTATTGACAATGTTTCGCAGATAGCTTCATCAGGTCACAAACCTATCTGCGAAACATTGTCAATAAAGTGCTCTTCCTCAGATGGTGTTTTTTATCCATTCTGTCTACTTTTCAAGTACCACTCAACATGCTACATTATATTGAGTTCGCGCCCACCCCTTATCTGCATACTGCGCATGGGTATGCCCCACATATTTCTACCTTTCCTAGCCCTACTTCAATGTGTAAATCCTTAGTTTTATTTATATTAACTCTAAACCCTTTACTAGTCATGCCCTCTTTCCATCTTTTGAACTTGGCCTCGGCATCCTCCGCACTATCTGCGATAAATACTCGGTCATCTGCGGATAGCAGTTCCCAGGGGAGCCCAACTCTGAAATCACCAGATAGTGCCTCCAGGACCATAACAAAGAGGAGAGGGTTTAATACAGAGCCCTGGTGAACTCCAACACGAATTGTAAACTCCTCACTTTATTCACCTTTCACCCTCACTGCCGTTCGTGAGTCCTCGTACATCTTTATTATCACACGTACCAGCCACTCCTCTACGCCAAGTTTTCTCATAGCTCACTGCACAGCTTCTCTGGGCACTCTATCAAAGGCCTTCTCCAGGTCTACAAACACAAGATACAGATCCCTATCTTTAAGTAGATATCTTTCCTGCAGCTGCCTGACTATGAAAATAGCGTTGATTGTGTCACGTCCTGGCATGAAACCGAACTGCATATTGTCGATAGAAATGGTTTCGCTTATCATACCTTCAAAGACTCTTTCACAGACCTTCATGACTTGGTCAAGCATATTCAGGCCCCTATGTTTATATACGTTAACTATTACACTTTTGTGCCATTTATCAGGGATTACTTCCTCTCTAATGATGGACTTAATTAGCTCTGCGAACAAACTCACTCCTGTATCACCTGAGACTTTAATAATTTCAGTAAGCTGCTCTCTGTTCCAATCAAATTCCACGTTGAGTAAACTTTCGTAGTGTACCTTCAGAGCATTTCAAATTTCTTTGTCGGCATACACAATTGTCCCATTGTCATTCCTGAAACACTGTTCTCCTACAACATCTCTATGGCCTAACCAAATTGAAGATCCCATTGGGATTTTCTGCGTTACTCACTTGGTCTAAGACCAGGGCCTGTATGATTGTCTTTGCCTTGTATATCTCTTGCTTTGGAGTTAGCTTAGTTGTGATATATTCCTCCCTGCTGCCTCCTTTCTTCCATGCTTTTTTAAGCATCTTCATTTCTCATTTATTGCATGTTCCACCTTGTCATTCCACCACCAGGAAGTCTTATGCCTGGCGGGGCCCTTAGTTTTGCCACAGACTTTGTCAGTGGCGGCAAGAAAACTCCATTAGCTATTTACATCATAAGAACATAAGAACATAAGAAAATGGGAGTCTGCAGAAAGCCGATTGGCCTAAGCAAGGCAGATCCCTGTCCCACACAACCCCAATTACAAAGCCCAATTATAGGCTCAACACTCTAATACCCTGAGGATCATCTTACCAAACCGGTTAGAGATTAACGCAGGATTACGGGGGTCTGCAGAGCGCTGATTGGCCCAACCCGGCTGATCCCCCTTCACACCCAACCCTTCTCGTCCATATGCTTATCCAATTTTTTCTTAAAGCTCCCTATCGTTCTTGATCCCTCTATATCACTTGGTAGCCTATTCCACCCATCTACAACTCTGTTACCAAACCAATATTTGCCTATATCTTTTCTGAAACGAAATTTATCTAATTTGAAACCATTGGTACGAGTTCTTTCGCTATCACTGAGCTTTAGTACATTTGTCATGTCCCCTTTGTTAATCCCACTAACCCACTTGAACACCTCTATCATATCCCCTCTAACTCTGCGTCTCTCTAACGAATGTAAACCTAATTTCTTCAACCTTTCTTCATACGGAAAATGTCTAATATTATGGATCATTTTTGTCATTCTACGCTGAATTCTCTCCAATGAATCTATGTCCATTCTGTAATAAGGACACCAAAATTGGACAGCATAATCCATATGGGGTCTCACTAATGACAAGTAAAGTTTTAAGACAACATCAGCAGTTCTGTTACTCACACTCCTAGAGATGAACCCGAGAATCCTGTTTGCCTTATTACGAACGCTTATACACTGTTTTCTAGGCTTCAAATCATTGCTAACAAACACACCTAGATCTTTCTCGCAGTCTGAATTTTCTAATTCATCTGGTATATACTCCTATTCCTATCAATTTCCTCCAGTTTGCTGCGAAACCTATCCTTGTATTCAGATTTATTCAGCTGCCATACTTTCCTTTTGGGCATGTATACCTTCTTTCGCACAGGATTTCGCCTTAAGCTCAAGTCACAGACTAGGAGCATATGCTGGGAGATACATTCTTCGCTCGGGATGACCTTTTCATCCCGAAAAAAAATCCAGTATTTACTGTTCACTATAAGAAGTAATCTATCTGACTACTGGTGCCCCCAGCAGAACTATATGTGATCAGATGACTCAGCCTTTCCTTGAACTTAGTATTACACACAACCATGTCGAGTGCAACACAAGACTCCAGTATATAATCACTTCCTAGATTTCTTCTTCCATACCCTTTCCCACCATGCACACCATCGTACCCATCAGCACATGGGGGGAGGTGGGGGAGGGGGGGGGGGGGGGCAGCCACTGCCAGTGTGCCACCATTAGGCAACTTCGACTAGAACAATGAAGTCCTGTCACAGTGCTACCAACATGTGGTGGTAGCTCAGGCGTGGCGCGAAAACAGCGCCTAGGTAGGACTAGTAGAGTACCCTATAGCACCATCTGCTCCCCACCAGCCTCAGCAGTGTCACACCATGCCAGCACCAATAACAAGGCTTCATTGTATAGCAATGGCTGTTGGTCCACAAGTCTAGCACCATCCCCCCTATTAGTCGCCTTGTACGACACACACACACACGCGCAGTAGGATGCGTGGGGCACATTCTCTATTTCCTCCACCATAGATGAAGGCCCCCTTTTGCCCTGGGGGGAAATGTAATGGAACTAAAACAATTAAATGATATGATGTGTGTTATTGTAATTCCTTTAACACATTATAGAGTGTCCAGTTCTGACTGAGAGTCTAAATGATAGTCACAGTTTGCTCAGTGGCGGCCTATGTGAGTTATATGCGGCCTCCTATTGTATTGTAACAAGGCCACTGCATTCCAGGTGAATCATTTTAGAATAGGACACCTTCGTTAATTTAAAAAGTACTAAAACAGACTGATAACAATGTAAGCACCATTACAGTCTGATGAATTCTTTACAAAGATATATAGATTGTTCGTTAATGTATTACACAGTACTTCATAAAGATGTTCTTAGGTAGCTATAAGATAGATGTAATGTAGGGGATTTAGGTTGTAGTGAGATATGTTGATTCGTAGCAATAAGATAGATGTAGTGTAGGGGATATACGTAGTGCAGGGTGTATAGGTTATAATGAGAGATGTAGTGTAGGGGATATACGTAGTGCAGGGTGTATAGGTTATAATGAGAGATGTAGTGTAGGGGATATACGTAGTGCAGGGTGTATAGGTTATAATGAGAGATGTAGTGTAGGGGATATACGTAGTGCAGGGTGTATAGGTTATAATGAGAGATGTAGTGTAGGGGATATACGTAGTGCAGGGTGTATAGGTTATAATGAGAGATGTAGTGTAGGGGATATACGTAGTGCAGGGTGTATAGGTTATAATGAGAGATGTAGTGTAGGGGATATACGTAGTGCAGGGTGTATAGGTTATAATGAGAGATGTAGTGTAGGGTATAAAGGTGTAATAGAACAAATAGGGATGCAGGGAGGAAGGGGTCTGCCTCATATAGGTTATAATGAGATGTAGTGTAGGGTATAAAGGTGTAATAGAACAAATAGGGATGCAGGGAAGAAGGGGTCTGCCTCATATAGGTTATAATGAGAGATGTAGTGTAGGGTATAAAGGTGTAATAGAACAAATAGGGATGCAGGGAGGAAGGGGTCTGCCTCATATAGGTTATAATGAGAGATGTAGTGTAGGGTATAAAGGTGTAATAGAACAAATAGGGATGCAGGGAAGAAGGGGTCTGCCTCATATAGGTTATAATGAGAGATGTAGTGTAGGGTATAAAGGTGTAATAGAACAAATAGGGATGCAGGGAAGAAGGGGTCTGCCTCATATAGGTTATAATGAGAGATGTAGTGTAGGGTATAAAGGTGTAATAGAACACATAGGGATGCAGGGAAGAAGGGGTCTGCCTCGTATAGGTCAATAGGACTTTTGCAGATTTCCATGTTTATTATGTTCTTATGTTCTTATGTTCTTATGTTCTTATGTTCTTATGTTCTTAATACAAATGAAGTTTATTAATGTCACTATCGCTAACATTTTGTGTATAGCTCTATTTTACTATACAACTAGCATATGCACGATGAAACATTATACTTAATTGATTTTCTTAAATAAGAAGCTATATATAAACTGATTAACCCTTAGAGTGACAGAGTGGTAGTGGGAAGGGTCTCCACTGATCATTTTCTTTGTGAGGTATATCTCAGGTGGATCATTCATCTTTGTTATTACCACGGTTGGGCTTAGTTCCTGGAAACAGTACATAAAAACCTGTAGGGTCCTCACTCTAATAAATCTGCGCCAGATCTCTAATTATATATATGGAGAGTTAGATGCCTCATACATTCATAACTATTTCTAGAGTAGAAATACAAATAATGACAAATTACGCAAGGGAAATTGTATTAGAATACAAATAACATGTGCGTATTCAGCAAAATGTATATTCCGTCTTGTCACGCTTACTAGTAAATGGGATTTGCATGCAATTATCTAATAAATGTTCTGTGAATTAATTGAGAAATCAATAACTACTTATTGGAATTACGTAAAGCAATTGTTGTGGTGCTACTTTTTTGGGTTTAAATATCCATATGTTTTTTTTTTCTTTTTTTCTATGTGATTGAGGGAGGCAAAAGGCAGAACTGCCTATAGCGAGTGCCTCCCCCATAGTTGAAAGAGTGACAGGGCCAAAATCAAGGGACGTTCGAGCCAAAATGCCTGGACACACGGAATTTGAAGCAATTTAAGTCATAGGAAGAGGGAAAGACTGATTCTGGGAGAGAGTTCCAGAGCTCAGCTGTTGAGTAGAAGAAAGACTGAGAGTAACGTTTTACTCTCGGGTTGGAGAGTTGCACAGAGTAGAGGTGGGATTGAGTTGCAAGTCGGGTACCACGTGCCCTACGTAAAGGAGGTGGTATACACTGGGAAAGCTCTGAGGAACACTGATTCTTATAGTAGCGAGAGAGATGCAACATTGCGGCGGAGAGAGAGAGATTGCAGAGAGTTGGTGAGTGGACGGGAATTAATGATACGAAAGGCCTTCCTTTCAACTTTGTCTAGGAGAGCGGTGTGAGAGGAACCTCCCCACACATGTGAACAATACTTAATACAAGGACGCACTATGCCCCTGTACAGAGCAAGAAGCTGTGCAGGGGAAAAGAACCCCCTAAGGCACACCCAGCTACTGGGAGGCTGCCTTAGCAAGACTGGTAATATGGTCCTTCCAACTGAGAGCAGAAGAAAAAGAGTCACCAAGAATATTGAGAGAAGATGAAGGATTGATTTTTGTATTGTTGAAGAATAAGGGATAGTCCGCTGGGAGTTCCTGACGGGTAGATAGATGGAGAAATTGGGTTTTGGAAGCATTAAAGGTAACAAGGTTTTCTCTGCCCCAATTGGAGATTGTATTTAGATAAGAATTTAAGAGTTCTATGGCTTCATTACGTTTGTCGTTGAGGGATTGCTGGCTGGGGCGTTCTGAAAAACTAATGGAGTAGTGTAAGGTTGAGTCGTCTGCGTGTGAATGGATGGGAATTGAGGTACAGTTGAGGAGATAATTTATTAAAATTAGAAAGAGAATAGGAGATAGGACAGAGCCCTGAGGAACACCGGAGTTTATAGGGTGAGGAAGTGAACAATGGCCGTCCACAGCCGCGGCTATGGAACGGCCGGAAAGGAAATTAGAGACAAAGGCACAGATGGAGGGATAGAAACCGAAGGAGGGTAGATTAGAGCTTAAAGATTTGTGCCAGACTCTATCGAAGGCCTTCGATATGTCTAGGTGCAATAGAAAAAGTCTCACCGAAGTCCCAAAAGGAGGATAACCAAGAGTTAGTAAGATATGAAAGAAGATCACCAGTAGAGCGACCCTTAAGGAAGCCATACTGGCGATCTGAGAGCAGATTATGAGAAGAGAAATGCTTAAGAAATTTGGAAGCAAGAATAGTTTCAAAAACTTTGGAAAGACATGAGATGAGAGCAATTGGACGATAATTGGAGGGTTGAGAGCGGTCACCCTACCTTGGGACAGGTTGAATGTGAGCAAACTTCCAGCATGAAGGGAAGAAGTTAGAGGATAGACAGAGACGAAAGAGTTTGACTAGGCAGGGAGTCAGCACCGAAGCACAGTTTTTGAGAACAACAGGAGGAACACCGTCCGGACCGTACGCCATATTAGTATTAAGCCCAGAGAGGGTAGAAAGTACATCTTTAGAAGAGATTAGGATATTAGGCATAAGTAAGAGAGAGGAGGGTGGAGAGGGAGGAATAGCACCGGAATCATCCAAGGTGGAGTTTCTAGCAAACGTTTGAGCAAAGAGTTTAGCTTTGTCAGAGGAAGAAGTGATGGTTGTGCCATCAGAATGGGAAAGGGGAGGAAAAAACGAGGAAGATAATTTGTTGGAGAGATTTTCGCTAGATGCCAGAAAGCTTGGGAAGAGCTAGAGTTTGATAGTTCAGTGCATTTATTATTGATGAAAGAGTGTTTGGCAAGTCGAAGAACAGATTTGGCTTGATTCCGGTCAGAAACATAGGAAGAATGAGAGTCTTGAGTTTTAAGGCGTCGGTACCGTTTGAATGCTTCCTCCTTATTGCGGACAGCAGTAGAACAGGCGTGAGTAAACCAAGATTTTTTAGCATTAGTCTGAGAGAAAGAGAATGGAATGTATGCTTCCATGCCCGATACGATTACCTCGGTAATGCGTTCAGCACTCTCCGAGGGTCCCCGGCCACGGAAGCAGAAATCATTCGATGGGAAATCAAAGAAGTATTGCCGGAACGCCTCCCAGTCAGCAGCGCCAAAGTGCCATAAGCGCCGCCGGCTAGGAGGATCGGGTGGCCCTACTGGAGAGATAGGACAGTTAACAGAGATCACTAATAGCCAGCTATCATTGGAAGGTATTATATATTATTCATCTCAGAATGATTAGGCATGGAATTTCTGTCCTAAAAGACGTTAGACCAAATCTGATATACAAACACACTAACACCGGCGATATGGTGTTGCTTGTTACAGACCTTACAATGGTGCCCAATATATCATTATTAACACTATATGAACATATTTTGGATTGGATAAATTGAGATATATATTATTCTCACCAAGGCCAGAAGAAACTGTATATATATATATATATATATATATATATATATATATATATATATATATATATATATATATATATATATATATATATATATATATATATATATATATATATATATATATATATATATATATATATATATATATATATATATATATATATATATATATATATATATATATATATATATATATATATATATATATATATATATATATATAGATATATATATATAGATATATATATATAAATATATATATATATATATATATATATATATATATATATATATATATATACGGTATATATATATATATATATATATATGTCCTATCTCCTATTCTCTTTCTAATTTTTATAAATGATCTCCTTAACTGTACCTTTATTCCCATCCATTCATACGCAGACGACTCAACCTTACACTACTCCATTAGTTTTTCAGAACGCCCCAGCCAGCAATCCCTCAATGACAAACGTAATGAAGCCATAGAACTCTTAAATTCTGATCTAAATACTATTTCCAATTGGGGCAGAGAAAACCTTGTTAACTTTAATGCTTCCAAAACACAATTTCTCCATCTATCTACCCGTCAGGATCTCCCAGCGGACTATCCCTTATTCTTCAACAATTCAAAAATCAACCCTTCATCTTCTCTCAATATTCTTGGTGTCTCTTTTTCTTCTGCTCTCATTTGGAAGGAACATATTACCAGTCTTGCTAAGGCAGCCTCCCAGAAGCTGGGTGTGCTCAACCGCCTTAGGGGATTCTTTTCCCCTGCACAGCTTCTTGCTCTGTACAGGGGCATAGTGTGCCCTTGTATTGAGTATTGTTCTCATGTATGGGGAGGTTCCTCTCACACCGCTCTCCTAGACAAAGTTGAAAGGAAGGCCTTTCGTATCATTAACTCCCGTCCACTCACCAACTCTCTGCAATCTCTCTCTCTCCGCCGCAATGTTGCATCTCTCTCGCTATTCTATCGCTACTATAATAATCAGTGTTCCTCAGAGCTATCCCAGTGCATACCACCTCCTTTACGTAGGGCACGTGGTACCCGTCTTGCAACTCAATCCCACCCCTACTCTGTGCAACTCTCCAACCCAAGAGTGAAACGTTACTCTCAAACTTTCTTCTACTCAACAGCTGAGCTCTGGAACTCTCTCCCAGAATCAGTCTTTCCCTCTTCCTATGACTTAAATTGCTTCAAACTCCGTGTGTCCAGGCATTTTGGCTCGAACGTCCCTTGATTTTGGCTCTGTCACTCTTTCAACTATGGGGGAGGCACTCGCTATAGGCAGTTATGCCTTTTGCCTCCCTCAATCACATAGAAAAAAAAAAAAATATATATATATAAACAGGATATATATATATATATATATACCAAGACAAGGAAAACAACAACAACATCCAAAATTACATGAAAAACAACCTAAAGAGTATAAACATTTACACATATAATGTCAGAACACTTTCAGAAGACCACAAATTAGAAGAACTAGTTAAAGACCTAGATAACGCCAGATTGGATATTGTGTAACATTAAACTCAATGACAGTCATCACTTGTTCTACTACAGAGGATAACAAAATGGAAAGATTAGTGGACTAGGATTTCTAATCAATCGCGATATTGGTCATTATGTAATTAAATTTAACAGTGTACCGGACAGGATAGCTTGGGTAGTGATCAAACTTTGCATATGATACACTCTTAAAGTAATTCAAGTATACGCACCCACTTCGTAAAGCTCCGATGAAGAAATTGAAACCTTATATAAAGACATCACCATCATTCTATACCAGGGAAAAACACAGTATACAATGATTATCGGAGACTTTAATACTAAAGTCGGAAGAAATATGGGAAGGGAATCATGTATTGGAAAGTTTGGAGTAGGTGCACGAAATAACAGGGGAGAAATCTTAGTTAGCTTTGCAGAAAAATATGAATTTAGGATAATGAATACTTTCTTCAAAAAGAAAGCAAAGGTCGCAACTGGAGAATTCCAAATGGAACAACAAAGAATGAGATAGACTTCATCATAGGAGATCAATACGACAGTGTTAGCAATACCAATGTTATTAATAAGGTAAACAGGGAGTGGCCATAAAATGGTAGGCTGCACAGCAAAGTTCCATTTTGATGCCATAAGAAACAAGCTAGTTCTCAGGAAGAAAATATGCCTAGAGAAAGTTGAAGATAATATTATGGAGTTGCAGCTAGAACTTAGCAGTACATTCCAAGCTCTCGATAGCAATGAACATGACATCAACAATGTAAACGAAAACCTGGTATTAGCAATTAGAGAAACAGCAGAAAAGATAGGGACCACAAACACTAGTAGAGAAAACTAGTAGAGTAGTAGCAAACTACCGTAAATCTCATGAAAACTAGTAGAGTAGTAGCAAACTACCGTAAATCTCATGAAAACTAGTAGAGTAGTAGCAAACTACCGTAAATCTCATGAAAACTAGTAGAGTAGTAGCAAACTACCGTAAATCTCATGAAAACTAGTAGAGTAGTAGCAAACTACCGTAAATCTCATGAAAACTAGTAGAGTAGTAGCAAACTACCGTAAATCTCATGAAAACTAGTAGAGTAGTAGCAAACTACCGTAAATCTCATGAAAACTAGTAGAGTAGTAGCAAACTACCGTAAATCTCATGAAAACTAGTAGAGTAGTAGCAAACTACCGTAAATCTCATGAAAACTAGTAGAGTAGTAGCAAACTACCGTAAATCTCATGATAACTAGTAGAGTAGTAGCAAACTACCGTAAATCTCATGAAAAGAAGAAGAGCAATGCAAATCACAACGAAAAATTAGAAAAGGAAAAAGCCTCAAACGGCACATGTAAATTAGCCTTAGGCAAGCAACAAATGACTTCTCTCAGAGACAGCAATGGTGAAATCATAAATTGTAAAGAACAAATGATGACACGAGTAGAAGAATTTTATGAAAAGTTATACTCTTTGAGTATTTCAGTTCCATCAATTGATTCAACAACAGACACAAGCGAAGTCCCACATACTGTATACCTGTGAATGAAGTAAGGTCTGCGCTAAACAAAGGAAAAAGGGGAAACGTTCTAAGAGATGCTGGGATAACAAGCGATCTTCTGAAGGATGCAGGAGATGAGGTCTAGTGTAAATTAGCTCAGTTATTCACCAAATCTACAAGTAAGAGAGGTTTTCCAGAAGCTTGGTGCAATGAAATATTAAGAGAGATCTCGGCAACTACCGTCCCATTACATTGTTATTAGTTATATACAAGTTGTTCTCTAAAATCCTTACTTATAGGGTAGATACAATTTTAGATGAAAATCAATTTCGGGAACTGGCAGGAACCAACATCTCTTGGTGGCACCATTATTTCCCATCTCCACAGTACAACCTCCTCTTACCAGAGTCATAACTGACATGATGGGTCCCCTACCTCCAGCCTCAGCAGGAAATAAGTACCTCCTGACTATCATGTACGTGACTCCAAGGTACCCGGAACATTGCTAAGGCTAAACCAGTAGTAACATTGTACTAAGTTTGGGCTTCTTAGGGAATTACAGTCTCACTGTCAGGTAAATATTTCTTCGACTCACTCACTTTCACTCCTCTCTTTCTCACACACAAACAAACAGACACACACTACAAAAGAAAACAACAAATCTCCCAAGGCCACAACAATTGAGATTAATGACGTTCATAAATCCAGCAGAGGAGGGGATTCTCAGAAGATTATAAGGAGCGAACATGGATAAATATGGCGGTAAGGGAGAAGGCGAGAAACTGAAAAGAATGAGGACTTTTACCTCAAGTTTTGTTATGTAATGTGGCCTGTATGTTTTATTAAATGTGATTTTTCAAAATAATATTTTACAAAAGTATATGACTGTATCCTCTTAAAAAACGAAACCACATTGGCTTGTAAAAAGCAGAAATGCCATTTGTAAGTACAAATGATAATTTGAGTAACCTGTTACAGGACATGTTATTATTCCTTATTCAAACAGGAAAACAAGAAACAATATATAGGCCTAGAAGATATACGTGGAGAGTAATAATATTACGGTTGGAATACGGTGAGGGGAGATGAAATACTTCATGAGAACGAATGATATGAAATATTATTATGCATACAGATCATTGTGGATGATATTTTATTTTATTTTGTCATCCCAAATAGTGACCTTGAACTTTGCCACGTCTACTTGTCTGTCCCTCACTATACTACCCACCCCCTCCTCCACGCTTCCCTCCCTCCCAACAAATATTTTTGCTCTAAGTTTACTGGAAACATTAATGCATTATTATCCACTTGCACATTCACGTACGCTTTTAAGTAATGAAGAACACATTTTCGCATCTCATATAATTGTCCAACAGTTAACCTGTTAGAAACTTCACCTTTCAGTCAATCGTCAGTTTGACAGTTAAACAGTAATTCATATACACAAGGTAAATACCAGTAACTAAAATTGGTTAGCCGTGTAATAAATAGAAATTTAGTAATAAACAAACTGAACGAAAGTTCAGTTTTCCTTCAGTAATTTATGAATTACCTCATAACATAATACAGTATATCAGTTGTGCAATGCTTAACCCCTTCTGTACCGCAACGTACTTTTAACTTTATGCTGGCTACTATTAGACAATATTATTCAGTTTCAAAAGGGCCTCCAGCAATTAACAGGCTTTGCATTATCTCACTTAACCCTTTTTACTACCACAGATATTTCGTAAATTGCACAAAATCCTCTAAATATGGCTAGAATATAATTAAAAATACATCGCCGGTACAGAAAGGGTTAATTTAGTCATAAAGTATTTTATGTCAACTACTGTTAATAATTAGTCAGTTAATAGCCAATTCAGTTCTTTCATCAATTTAAAGGTGATAGTTTTTCCGTATGTAAGATTATCATATACACATACAATAAGAAATAAACACTAATAGATTGTAGTGGATAAGCAAATCAAATTAAAAGTACATGCTTGATACATACCACAATGTTTACATATGAGAGAATTGCATACCCAACCCTCTTACTTGGCTTTTTTTAACTTTTAAAATTTTAAGCTTAAAACCGATCAGTAATATATATAAAGGTCGAGGCAGTGATATTTTGATATAATATTACATAATATTTATTCAATGAATCAATATTTTAATGAACGCACTATTTTCTAATATTGACTTATTTTGTTTGATCTTTGTGTATGTTTCTGGATAGGTTATGCCTGTTAAGTTTACGAAAAATTATGAAAACTTTGATTTTGACCTACTGTATAATATAAATATAATGTTTAGGTTGAAACTATTTGATTTGGAAATTTGTATTTATCATTTCCTAGCAATGGGTGGGCGCATGGGGACCCTTTTCATAGCCATCACATGTGTGTTTGTCCAACAAATTATATTTGTTTAATGGAGGGTAAAACAATTTTAATGTTCATTATCGACGGCTGTATTCATGTTTTAATCTCAGTTTCATGTAATGTAGTATTCATATAGTTTCATGTAATGTAGTATTCATATAGTTTCATGTATTGTAGTATTCATGTAGTTTCATGTAATGTAGTATTCATATAGTTTCATGTAATGTAGTATTCATATAGTTTCATGTAATGTAGTATTCATATAGTTTCATGTAATGTAGTATTCATATAGTTTCATGTAATGTAGTATTCATATAGTTTCATGTAATGTAGTATTCATATAGTTTCATGTATTGTAGTATTCATGTAGTTTCATGTAATGTAGTATTCATATAGTTTCATGTAATGTAGTATTCATATAGTTTCATGTAATGTAGTATTCATATAGTTTCATGTAATGTAGTATTCATATAGTTTCATGTAATGTAGTATTCATATAGTTTCATGTAATGTAGTATTCATATAGTTTCATGTAATGTAGTATTCATATAGTTTTAGAATAATTGTAATATATTCCCTTGGTGAAACATAGAAAATGCTAATGATGCTCCTAGTCTGCGTACAAACGCCACTATAAGTTGCAATTTTCACCAAAGTATATATATTTTCCTTGTCATTGTTTACACTTTTATACTTGAATAATCTGATACCCGGCTTCTATTACAAACTTGAATATATAAAATCAACAATAGGTCTATGAAATGTCGAGTTATTATCCATTCACCACTTAAATACATTAACGACATAGTAGTTATTGTTGGTTAATTGAATGCGAATATATCCAGTTTAGTATATATGTCTTATGCCCAAGGCGGTTATAGGTACCATAGTATGGGTAACCACCTCAGTGCAATTATATTTTGATTTTGTTTTTCTTTTGCTTTCTGGCTAACACAACTTAATTTTAGGAATTCAAGAAAACTCCCCTTTGTTAATAAAGGTATAGTCACAGAAATGAGTTTAAACTATAGTGTTTTTTTATCTCCAGCCATAGACTACAGTAGATCTGGACTGGACACGAAAATGGAACTTTGCAGTAAGGGACCCCAAATCAAAGAACGAAACACCCAAGTTCGAACCTCGAAACCGCGATAATATCAAATTTTCGCTGTTTTGAGCTTCGAACTTGGGGGTTCGTTCTCCGATTTTGGGTCCCTTACTGCAAAGTTCCATTTTCGTGTCTAGTCCAGATCTACTGTAGTCTATGCTGCAGCTGATAGTAAATTGCTATCTCGCCATCCTGATTACTCGGCTATTACGAAGATTTTGCAGCGAAATGTTGTTAATTATGAATACTTGCAATAATTTGACGCAGAGATATAGCAGTATCATATTTGACGCAGAGATATAGCAGTATCATATTTGACGCAGAGATATAGCAGTATCATATTTGACGCAGAGACACAGCAGTATCATATTTGACGCAGAGACACAGCAGTATCATATTTGACGCAGAGACACAGCAGTATCATATTTGACGCAGAGACACAGCAGTATCATATTTGACGCAGAGACACAGCAGTATCATATTTGACGCAGAGACACAGCAGTATCATATTTTGTTTCCATTAAGAATCGAGAAATCAGCTGCTAAGGGATTCAATTTACCATAAACTGGAAAATAATAGACTATAGTAGGCTAAAACTGGGCAAAGGTGTGGTATAGTCGGTAGCGCATTTGACTTACAACCAAGAGCACCTAGGTTTGATCAGGGCAAGTAGAACCATTTGAGCAGTCTCTGCACACCATCCACCCCTATTGACCTTTCAGCAAAGAGAAACCTGGAGTTACAGACATTTGTGATGTCCTACATAGGGTAATGTCTTTGGCAAAAGCGCTCCCATTGCTTTTCAAGTACTCAGAAAACTAGAACCGGCACCTTATAAAAGTCGTAAGATTAGATAAATCATCATATATATATATACAGTATATATATATATATATATATACAGTATATACACAGTATATGCTGTATATATGTATATTACCAAACACCTAGATCCCCGATGGGGTGGACATGAATCATGTATTGCCTCCACATGCTTCCACATTCCGAGGCAATTCGTTCGATTATCCAGTTTGTTCCTGTTAACGGGGGAGGGTCGCTAGCCTAACCGCTCATTAATTCATTTAAATAGCATAAACGGTAAAACGGAATACACCAAAAACTACATATGGAAGAATATAAATCAGTAGTAACCCTTGGATATATACCGGTAAGTCATAAGACATACAAGACTAGGATAACACTTAACAATGGACCTAGAATTATTTCGAATACTGACATTATTTAACTGTTTGCACTGAGAGTGTGAATGTATGAACTTATACGGTATAAACATGTGGAGTCAAAAGGTATAACTTAATGAGTCCGACAGTTGACTGTCGCTCGATATGTGGTTCGTGGTAGTGCTACACGAAAGGTGAATTGTGGTGTGTGTGTGTTTATGTGTGTGTGAGAGAGAGAGAGAGATATGCTGATTAACCTTAATTCCGAGGCTTATTTCCAATGATTCTTAGCAATTCACAAAGAGACGAGACCATTTTAGAAATACGGTATCTGCCGATGGCCTGTATTTTGACCACAGTTAGTGCAGAGAATGAAGCTGTTTGATTTATAAATCCGTACAAATACATCTTCTTATTTAATGAACTCGATAAATTGTCTACGAAACTCAAAGTTCATAATAGTGAAGCGTATACCCTCAGTATGTGCGGCCAGGATAGTGTTGCCAGTCAGGGCTGAAATGAGGGAACTTATAAGACACTTTTTCCAAGGGCTCATTTAAGTAGAAATGGCTCTGGATATAACGGACACAAATATACATAAACATACCGAAATTTTCCAAATGTCAATTGACCTACACGATGCAGTTAAAACAAGGATGACCAAACCATTAAATCGAGTCTCACTTAATAGTTAAAGTAGAGGTATTATTACCGGGATATAATAGCTAATATAAAATATGGGAGTGAAGTTGGCTACAATGGTGAAGTGAGGGAGATAATGATGATGAGAAAGATCACCATCAAACCTGCGTGTTAATGTTCTTTGTATTATAAGTCAAGAATAATGTTCTTATTACACTATGTTAACAATAATGACATGACACAGCATAGTATTGGCAATTAACGTCAAAGTAGTGTTTACCTTACTTTCCTAAAGACTTAATAGTGTCAATATTTACAAGTAATTATGTAATGGTCTATAGGCTACTTAGTCTCTTCAGAGTGGCCTAGATAGCCGACATAATTTTGTTTCGTAAACGCGTTGCTTAATTGCCTAATTATAGTTATACCATTAAGCTGTGCCCCAGTGTTTGTGTGTGTATACCTATAAAACGTCTACCTTACTCCCTCAACATATACTTCATTACAGTCACGCTCAAAAGTCGTGTTCAGTCTTTGGAACTGAAACTGTATTTTTCCTTACTTGTCCCAATGAAATTCATTACATATCCGAAAGATATAGTACAATTGTACATATTTCTTCTTTGCAGGGAGGTGGGTCGTTTTTCTAGACCCCCTTCTCCCTCATGTTTGCCCCATTATTTTGTCGATTGTAATACCTTTTGCCTCATTTCTTTGTCAATATTAAGACCTTTCATGCTTTTTAGGTGTCGATTATTTTCCTGGCGAACGATAGTGAGCCTGTAATTTTGGAAGAACCGGTCTTACGCTTTTCTACCGAAAAATTTAAAACAAAAAAAATAGAAGGGGGATCTAATGGATGTATTTTTTAAGTTTGATGGAGGTCTAGGGATCGAGAACTAAGACAAAAAAAAAAAAATATATATATATGAAATAATCGACCAAAAAATACCCCTTACCCCTTTAAGCTATACTATAAGACATTAGTCACACTCTCACACTCTTGTTTGATTATCTGGTAAAACAAATGCTTATCAATAGAATGTATAACCAAGTTCAAAGGTAAATCATCATTCTTAATGAGTATTTGGGGAGTTATGATTATGATCTTCCTTTACCATAGGGTAGAAAATATTACCTTCCATTAGCCTGGTATTTATTAAAGCTTAAGTACGGACCCCCCCCCCCCACCCCCTGTACGGAATACCCCACTTTACCAAATAGATTTGATATATGTTGCTGCCTAACTTGTATTGTAATGTACGGAATACCCCACTTTACCCAATAGATTTGATATATGTTGCTGCCTAACTTGTATTGTAATGTCGTTAGGGCGTAACTACTATGCCTGTATAAGGGATCGAATCAAAATCGAAAAATATATAGGTAATTGGTGAAGAAAAGAAGTATATGGGATTCTCGAACCATAACATAATTATGAGGGCAGTACTAATGGATGTATACATTTTTCCTTTACTAAATATGTGATCGAAATTTCAAATTTACATATAGATTTACTTCATGTAGTAAACGCTAAACACCACAACGTTCATCATTACTGTATTTCCCCGAAATGGAAGGAGACTTAGACATTAGAGGGATGCAGAGCTTTATCTGAAAGACAGAGGTGTTAATTCAGTGCATTGCTAAGTAGTGATAATACTGTTGAGGTTAATCTTGTATCTTTTTTTTTTTGCCTGTGAGGTCTCGTTCCAATCTAGGGAATGAGACATGTGAAGCACCCACTTCGTGGCTCGAAGCAGCCCCATCGCTGAAGCTGCTTCGCCTCTGTGCTTCACTGTCCTACCCTCCAGTCTCTCACTCTCAGAACGCCACCTATTGAGCAATTAACTCACTAGGCATTGCCCCCCTGTAGCATATTTTGAATACGGGAATATTCATACAGTCTATTTAATCAGGGAACAATGATGGTATTTTGTTTTTCTTTTCGGTGGGCTTCGTGGTAATGCACTGATACTAGGCACAGCACAAGTTCCATCCCAATAATATCCTCCCATTTACATATCGGGTCCATTGAATTGCCAGTCCAGTGGCAAGACCACTCTACCACACCTGTTGACATTTGCTGCATTTGTTCCCTATATGGTTCGGGCGATGCGATGGGTGCTTTCCTTATGTACAACGCTTTTGGTTTTTGTGTTATAGCTTGCGTTTTTGTTTTGTTTTTATGTTAATTTGAGTAAGACCTGTCATACCAGTTCAACAGCTGGCCCCAATATTACAGTACTTTCTGACCCAGTTCGACAGCTCATGTCAATTCGAGTTTCATTCGACCACTCAGCCCAATTATACCATTTGACCATATGTGTCCATTTGAGCCAATTCAACACAATTCGATCAAATTCAAGTGGTAGTCTATTGGCCACTTATGACATAATTGGTTAGAGAATAGTTAGTGCATTTTCAGCCGTACTAGCCGTGGGTTCGAAATATTCCAAGGAATATTATGTTAGTTTAAATTTAGACGCCAACTGATTGATCTTTCCGTGCATTATATTTCATCAAAGTATGAAATAATAAAATCATGGTCGAGGAAGTGCAGCAGAGTAGCGACTCAGTGCTACTCTGTGAAAAATGAAGCCAAGTGCGAGAAATCAACCAAGTAAGACGGGGTACAACAGAGTAGGACAGAGTAACGCTCCGTCCTGCTCCGTTTCCTAACCTAGTACAGTACATTAGGGGTGTGACGGAGTGCAGTCGGTTAAAGATGCCGAGTTTAATGGAGTGCAATAGAGTCAATCTGATTATATAAGCACACTCTACGCTGCTAATAATGAACATAATCATCATGGAAATCAAGTTATCCATGTTGACTGTGGAGGTCATGCAGCTGCAAGAGCAGAAGAAAAGGGAAGTGAAGAAGAGAAAGATGTGAGTTCGGCGTGGCATGTTCGACCAGCTCCTGAATGAATTACGACTCGCAAACAGGAGGGCATTTCTCAATTACCTGCGCATGGATATCAACATTTTCATCGAGATAGTGTACTGGGGGGGGGACCCAGGATACAAATAAAGGATATATTCTGGTGGAAGGCACTAACACCAGCATTATGTTTGGCCATCACCCTGCGATTCCTAGCAACAGGCAACACCTGCACAAGTCACCAGTACAACTTCAGAGTCTCCCATAACTGCATCTCCTGCATAGTGCCTGAGAGCTGCAAGGCAATCTTTGCTAAGTACTAAGATTAAATTCTGAGACATCCACAGACACCAGAGGAGTACATGGAGGTGGGAAAGTAATTTGATGAACGATGGCATTTCGCACATACCCTGGTGCCCTAGATGGAAAGTATGTGGCAATCAGATGCCCGCCCAATGCAGAATCACACTACTACAACTGCAAGGGATTTCACTCAATTTCACACCTGGCCCTAGTTGGTGCTGACTATAAGTTTCTCTATGTGATGTTGGTGCATACGAATGTGGTTCTTATGGGGGTGTATTTTGTGAAACAGAACTCAGAATCGCCCTGGAAAACAACAGAGCATCTTTATGGGCCATGGCATCCCTCCCTGCCAGAGTTGCCAACTCGGTATGTGGTGTTGCCACAATTCTGTTGCACTCCGTCCCATTCTTTATGACTCTGTTACTATTCCGTTGAACTCCGATTGAATTCCGTTCAACTTCGTTGCCAACCGAATACACTCCATTCAAATCGAGCGCAGTCTATTATAGTAGTCCGTTATAATCCGTCCGATCCAGTTGGAGCCTGTTGAACTCGGTTCCTTTGTTCGAAGTTCTATGAAGTCGCGCGGCATGTAGTTCGTTACACTCTGTGATGGAGCTGACAAGACAGAGTGCATCAAACTATGACTCAGTATATCAGAGTTGTCCGGTGTACATTGGGAGTCGGACCGAGTTGTAACCAAGTTCCTGAAGCCGGGACTGAAAGTTTGAACATGTCTAAGCATTTTGCGGACAGTCCCGAGTGGGACAGACTCAGCGGAGTGCTATGGACTTTGCTCGAGTTTGCCGAAGTTTGACGGAGTGTCTCCAGTACCAAAGTTTTTTATATGGGAAGGTGCCTTAACTCTTTTACACTCTGGCTAACAGTGTGCAATTACATGAAGATTTGCCCATATTCCTGTGTCATATATTTAGTGTTAAAATTGCAGTTCCTTTAGTATGATTAGCGTGTTCAAATATATTATAATATCCATAATACAACTTAATCAAAATGTTAATCTTATCAATGTGTCATTAACATACAAGTATGTTTATGTTGATATTCTTAAATGTTTTGGTTATCGCTCTGCGCTATATATTGTTGTTATTATTATTATTATTATTATTATTATTATTATTATTATTATTATTGTAAAATTCAACTACCGTACTAGGCATGACATAATAAAGGGCGAGGGAACGCGAAAGTGGTCCCGGACCCTAAGAATTGGAACTTCAATTTTTTTTTTTCGGGCTATGTCTCGAGTCGGCCAGCCCCAGCAATGGGGTATGTGCCTGAGTATATTATACATACATACATTCATTATATTATTAGACTCGAACACCACAAATTAAATTAGCGTGGGGTCAATATTTCACTGGGAATTATAATCTCTATCTAATTAACTCAACTAGTTTAATTATTCTCAAAAATGATTTTCTGCAACCAAGTGATTATTTCAATGTGTATAATGCACTCAAAGAGTTACGGCTTCGACAAATAACGCATTGTATAAGTAAAATCCGATATTTTTATTATAACAAGGCTGGATACACTATTACCACTATAATTATATTTAAACGGTTATTATTATCGTAAATAACGCGTCGGTATTACAAGTAATCAAAGTTCTCAGTGTCGTAATGCATAGGTAAAATTCAGTTAAGAAAGAGTATAAATGGCATAATGTTGTTGACAGTGTTAATTTACGGTCTTCTACTACTATAGAGAATGATTGTCTTGTAACAAAGCAGTGAGCGACGGAAATGCACGTACTTAGCTAAATCCCCGTACTTCATTTTTCTCTGACCATTCATCGATATTCTTAATTGTTGTGACTTCCTATGTATATTATTATAAGCTACTTAATGGAAAACATGCTATTATGAACCACGCTTTCAAAAGTTTGTCTACGATAATGTTAACGGATAATATGGCAATAAGTTGTTGAAAGATACATATATGTAGAGTGGACCAGGCATCAGAGATTGAATATGAAATAAACATTAAGAAATTTTAAAGTATAGTTTGAAGCAACGCAGTAAACTATAACTTAGACTCACATTACACTTTTTACTTCGGCTGCATTGTAAGGAATCATAATAGAATCAAATCGGCATTGACGCAGCAAGACAAGTGAGCAAGTTGTCGTGAGCAGTGTGGGTGGAAATGATCCGTGTGCAGGCAAGGGCGTCATTAGTCAACCCTTAAATTGCCAAGGTTAGTGGGGCCATTTTATGAACACTAAGCGGACGGTGTATGTGCAAGGAATGAGGTCTATCTATCGTTAATTGGGGGGAGAAGGCATTGGCAGGAGAGGGAGAGGTAGGGTTCTAAAGAGGGGAGAGGTTACGGGAGGAGAGGGTTCTTTGTAAAGGAGGGGAGGAACTTTGAAGGAGAAAGAAGAGGTCTAGGGAGGGGACGGACTTGGGAAGGGGGAGGTCTTGGAAAGGGTAGTAGGGGAGTAGAGGCAGGTGTATTGAGAGGGGAGGAGAGAAATCTTGAGAGGGGAAGGTAGGAGGGACTTGCCAGAGGAAGGAATTGATTTTGGGGGGTAGAGGGGAT
>CM064509.1:51447635-51472635 GCA_032716605.1 Paralithodes platypus | reverse complement strand
GAGAGAGGGACATATAGAAAGAGGGGGGGGGGGTAAAGAAGAAGAGAGAAGAGTATACAGTAGAGTAAGAGAGAGGGACATATAGAAAGAGGGGGGGGGGTAAAGAAGAAGAGAGAAGAGTATACAGTAGAGTAAGAGAGAGGGACATATAGAAAGAGGGGGGAGGGAGGGGTAAAGAAATTATAAATAGAAAAGTATTTCAATGTATTTTATTAAATATTTTAAATTATTAATTATTTATTATATAAAGTATAACTTCAAATCAGTGTCGTCGTATAAGTTATATAAGGGAGATCTATAGATGGTTCCCGTGGTGTAGTGGACCCACATTAATAAGGTCAGGGGTTAAATCCCGCGTGGGGCTAGCCTGATGGGCCGTCTATTCACACCCAAATACCTCTGTTGAGATAGCAGCAAAATAGTAACCTGGTATAAGTGGATCGTTGTGATGTCCCATCTGGGGTGACAAACTGTGGTAACCTGTAAAATGTAGCACCACTGCATTGCGTTAGTTACAAATGTCCTCACCAAAGTTGAAAGCGTGAAAGAGAGCCAAGTTTAAGGTACACACAGAGGTTGAAGCAACTCAAGTCATAGTATGAGGGAAAGACAGATTGAGGGAGAGAGTTCCACAGCTTACTTGATAAGTAGAAACAAGATTGTGAATATCAGTTCACTCTTGGCTTAGAGACTTGGACAGTATAGGAGGCGGGATTGTGCTGAATGGCGGGTGCTCCCCACTCTCCATAAAGCCACCTTTACACTGATGTATTAAGCGAGGAGACCATTTGCCGATGACCGGAATAGCTTAAGTCGTTTGCAATTGGGGATAATTCTCACCGACCCTATAGAAAATGTGCCGAGTCATGTCCCAATTCCCGACCAAGTTGGTGTAGGCTACTTGGCGTGAGAGCCAAAAAAATTAGTCCCTAGTCAGTGCGTGGTGCTAAATCTCTAGGGTCCGGAGACTCAGACTGCGAGACACACTGCGACCTTGGTGTGTACATTTTATAATTTTCAAAATGTACACGGCAAGGTCGCAGTGCGTTTCACAGTCTCCGGAACTTAGAGATTTAGCGCCGACTAGGGACTACTTTTCGCCGCGCTCACGCCAAGTACACCAACTTGGTCGGGTTATTGGGACATGACTCAGCACATTTTATATGCGGCGTACAGTCTCCAACCCGTAATATTTCAGTGTAAAGGGGACTTAAAGGAGAGAGAAAGCCCTGAAGAACGTTGCTTATTGTAATTGCGGTAGAAGAGTAAAACAGTAGCAAGCAGCTTGTAGAGAGAGATTGAAGGGAATAAATAAGAGGAGGTAAATTGATGAGACAAAATAATTTTGACTACTCCCTTTCGAGAAGTGCGGTATAGGTGGAACCTCCCCACACATGCCAACAATACTTGAGACATGGGTGCACTGTGCCCTTGTACAGAGCAAGAATCTGTGTGTGGTAATGAACCCATAGAGACAGTTGAGCTCACTTAACTTCTGGGAAGCTCTCTCAGCAAGAGTGGTAATATAATCTTTCCAAGAAAAGTAAGAAGAAAAAGAAAAAACGAGAATAGGGATATAAGATGAAGGCTTGATTTGTGTATTGTTGAAGAAGAGTAGGGATAGTCATGTAGAAGCTTGTGACAGGTAGATAGATGGAGGAATTGGGTTTTGTAAGTATTAAATGTAACAAGACTCTCTCGATCTGCCTCAATCGGAAATAATTGATAGATCAAAGGATAGGCTTGCTATGGTCTCATCACGTGAGTTTTGGAGTATAGTAAATGCATGCTGGGTCGTTGTGGAAAACTAGTTGAATAGTGTAAGGTAGATTCATCAGCATATGAGTGGAGAGGACTAGAAGAGAAGATCATTAATGTATATTAGAAAAAGAACTGGCGACAGGACAGAACCCTGAGGAACACCAGAGTTGAGCGGATGAGAGAGTGAGCAATAGCCTTCTACAACTGCAGTTTTGTAATGACCTGAAACGAAATTTGAAATAAAGGCACAGATAGATAAATAGAAACCGATGGATGGTAGTCTAGATTATAGAGATTTGTGCCAGACTCTCTCAACGGCTTTAAAAGGTCTCATTGCAGTCCCGAAACAGGATGGCCAAGAGTTAGGAAGATAAGAAATAAGATCTGAAAGTAGAATATGGGAAAATAAATGCTCAATAAATTTCTAATTTTGATTAGGTTAAACATCTTTAGAGATGCAAGAGATTATATCAATTGGACGATAGTTCGAGGGTTGAAAGTGGTGATCTTTTTTGGGGACAAGTTGAATGAGAGCAAACTTCCAGCAAGAAAGGAATATGTTGGAGGAAAGACAGAGACACATAAAAGTTTACTAAAGCAAGGAATCAGCACTGAAGAACAGTTTTTGAGTTCAACAGAAAGAACACTAACTGGTCTGTACGCCTTCTTATTATTACACCCAGAGATGACAGAGAGTACATCCTTAGAAGAGATTAAGTTATTAGGCATAAGTAAGAGAGAGGGAGGTGGGGAGGAATAGCGCTGGAATCATCGAAGGTTGAGTTTATAGCAAAAGTTTGAGCGCAGAGTTCAGCTGTGTCAGAGGACGAAGTGACGGGGGCACTATCGGAATGAAAAAGAGGAGGGAAAGACGAGGACGTAAATTTTTTGGAGATAGATTTGGATAGATGCCAGAACGCAGGGAAAAGCTATTGTTAAAAGGTTTACATTTAGCGTGAGTAAGCCAAGATTTTTCTACGTAAATTCAGAGTAAGGGAATAGAATGGAATGCTCTATGCCTGAAATGATCACCTCAGTGATGCATACACTCTGATGGTTGCCGGCCACGGAAGCAAACATCATTCCATGGAAAATCAAAGAAGTACTGTCGAAGAAACTCCCAATCATCAGCACCAGAATGCCACAAGCCGTACTGAAGAGGTACGGCAGGTAACAAAGATAAGGTTATGATCGAAGGAGCCCAACGGAGAGAAAAGATTTACAGTGTAAACAAAAGTTTTAGAGATTAAAAATAAGTCAAAGATGTTGGGCCGATTTCGAAGGCCGCCAGAGATACGAGTATGATGCTGAACTAACTGCTCTAGGTGATTTAGAATAGAAAAGACGTAAGCTTGTTCACCAGGTAGGTTAGTTAAATGAGAGGAGAGGCATTGACAGAGGTGAACATTGAAATTACCTAAGATGGGATTTCAGATAAAGGAGAGGTTGATATAATGTGTTCCACTTTAGAGTTTAGATGGTAAAATAATTTGAGAATGTCAGTAATGTAAGGGGATAGATAGACAGAACATAAATACTTAGATTGAGAGTAACAAGAAATGTTGAGCCACAGAGTTGAGAATTCAGAAAAGTTAAAGTCGGGAAATCAAGAGCAAGTTAATTTTGTTGTGCACATACAGTATATGCAACATCAATCTTTGGTTTGGGAACTAGAATAGGAGAAATAGGAAGAAACAGAGAAGGGGCTGCTGTTAGTTACATCAGACACCTGAGTTTCAGTGAGGAAAAGCAGATCAAGTTTGTTGAAGGAGAGGTTGTGGTAATTAAACAGAGGGAAAGTTAGAGGAGAAGCTGCAATTATTGCAAATACTGATAGTGAGAGGGACAGGCCTTGGCCTGAATAGTTTGGTAGGTCGTTTGGGAAAGGAAAAGTTATTTGAGGGTAACTATACTCCCCACTCCCTTGGGAACACCGAGGCTGATAATGATTTGAGGGTAACTATACTCCCCACTCCCTTGGGAACACCGAGGCTGATAATGATTTGAGGGTAACTATACTCCCCACTCCCTTGGGAACACCGAGGCTGATAATGATTTGAGGGTAACTATACTCCCCACTCCCTTGGGAACACCGAGGCTGATAATGATTTGAGTCGCCTTTTCATGGAAAGTGTTGGTGTATTTGATAGGAAGTGTGGTGTGCTTGTTTAGTGTAGTGGTAAGAAGAGGAGGTGTTTGTGAGAGTTCGCTGGGTTACTCTCTGTGTAGGTGAGTCACAAACAAAAACAGTGAAAGAAACAGGAGTTCCAGCAACTCATTATCACGTGCCTATGAGGCCTCCCATGGGTACTGTCCCGCTCGATATAACGGCATATGTGTATGTGTGTATATATACACACACACACGCACACACACACATATATATATATATATATATATATATATATATATATATATATATATATATATATATATATATATATATATATATATATTATATATATATATTTTTTTTTTATTTATATACTGTGTGTATATATATATATATATATACTATAATTCATCAAGATGTACGTGGTGTGTTGATAGTTCTAAGCAAATCACTACAAATGTAGTGGCATATAAATTACATAAACTCTCACATCATACTTGTTTGGGGCGTTGGGTGTGGACTGTTTCCCTCTCACCTGCTATGTGGTGTATTTTTCTGCATTTGAACATTTAGTTCAATAGCTAAACAAGTACAATGACAAATTAAATTTATCTTTTCCTATTCTGATGTTGCCAAGGAAGAATAACGACAACAAAAATATATTTGCTCTTTTAATGGCCTCCGATTTCAATTATATTATTTAAAATGCTTGATTAATAACAACTTTGATCAGCCTATGCTTGCAAAATATCTGGTTAAGATTTACTATTTTGTATTTTGTTTTTGTTTGTTTTTTATTATACGCCTCAACATAGGGAACAACAACAACAACAACAGGTAGTAGTGGTAGGCAGCCCCGCCCAGGGAAGTACTACCGCCAAGGTTTCGGGAGAATCAGGGAATAGCCTGAATTCCATTTTCTCTCCCAGGCCTTGGTAGCTGGATACATATCTTTCTGCCTCACACATCAGAAGTATCAGGAAAACCCTCTTTATATAACATACACATCCAACTTCACGACATTGCCCTACATCGCTATCCTCTATCCATAAAACACTACTCTTCCCACTACATATCATACATGTAACACCATACACTTACCTTATAAATATGGCAGTACAATTGTTAAGAGCAAACCTGGTGGTCCCTCGGATATCCACCCCCGGCAGGGTTGGGTTATTGACACAGGGCCCTCCCGGTCGTCATCATGCGACTGTGTCAAGAGCATTGCAACGTCCCAAAGCTGCTCGTCAGTGCAGCTTTTTCTTTAGTAATATAAGGGGACTTCACTCTAACATCAATTCTGTACACCAATTTCTTCAAGCAGAATCCCCTACTCTCCTTTTTTTGACAGAGACTCAAGTAACATCCACATCTGACACATCTAGATTTAATTTTCCAGGTTATCAACTGCTCCAAAATTTCAGACCTAAAGGTTGTGTATGTTGCTTCGCAAAATCTGAAATTGCCCTGGAGGAGGTTACTAGTTTCAATTGTCCCTATTTTGATTATTCTACATACAAATTAATTTCTGCTGGTAAATTTAAATACATATGTTGCATCTACCGTTCCCCAAATACTCCTCCAGAGCAAAGTCTTTTTGATTCTCTGTCCTCACAACTCAGTGTCCTCAACTTAAATGCTTCTTCTGAAATCACTGTGTTGGGTGATTTTAATGTCCATAATGTTGAATGGCTCACTCATTCAGCCAGGACTGATGATGCTGGTCTTGAATGTGAGCTATTTGCAGACTCATTTAATCTCACTCAACTAGTCAACCAACCGACCCGTGTACCAGATAATCCTAATCATAATTCCCACCTACTGGACTTATTTTTAACAACCAATTCAGAAAATTATGATGTTACAGTGAGGTCCCCCCTTGGATCTTCTGATCACTGTCTGATACAGGCCACCTGTCTATCACCTACCACACCTTCCCACTCTGAACCTGTTTTGGTGACTAAATGGCATTACGATAGGGCAGACTGGGAGGGTCTTCAAGGTTTCTTTATTGATATTCCCTGGACCTCTTTCTTTTCTAATTGAGCCACATACAAGATTTTGTAAAAATTGGAATGGAAACTTTTATTCCTCATCAAAAGTACAGTAAAAGATCTAATTCACCTAAATGGTTTGACCATAATTTTGCTAGAGTAACTGAACAAAAAGCAATAGCCTACAATGCATACACAAGATCAAAAACACATGAAGCCTTTAATTACTTTAGAAACATCAGAAATCATGCCAAAACTGTATTAAACCTAACTAAATCAAACTTTCTCCACAAGCAGGCAAATAAACTTCTAAATAATCCAAATGATAACAAAATATTTTGGTCTACTCTTAACTCATTCAAATCCAACTTCACTACTGCTTCATCCATTCCACCATTAAAATCTCCGACTGGCAATCTTGTAAGTGACCCACGAGGTAAAGCTAACCTTCTTGCGGATATTTTCTCCACCAACTCAACCTTAGATGAAATAAATCAAGATGTCCCTGTACTTAATTTTAATTCGCCTGAAATTCCCTCACTTAAGATTCACACCAGACATGTCAAAACTATTTTGCAGAATCTCTCGGTAGATAAGGCTCCTGGTCCAGATGAAATTCCTCCAATAGTACTTAAGAATTGCTCCTTGGTGCTCGCTCCTGTATTGGCAAAAAATTTCCGTCTGTGTACTCATACCTCATGCTTCCCAGTACCCTGGAAAGAAGCAAACATCCATCCAGTTCCTAAACAAGGTGCCTCTTCAGATCCATCAAACTACAGACCAATAGCTATAACTTCCACTCTTGGCAAAGTCTTTGAAATTATATTAAATAATCACATAATTAAGCATCTGGAGAATAATAAATTAATCAGTGATATGCAATATGGTTTTAGACGATGTCGATCAACTGCAGACATTCTTTGCCTTCTTACGCATCAAATTAACCAAGCTACAGACCAACATGGTGAAACACATACAATAGCACTGGATATATCAAAGGCATTTGATAGAGTCTGGCATCAATCCTTATTGTCGAAGATGTCACACTACGGCCTTGCATCATTAGTTCCACTAATTTCTTCTTATCTTCATAACAGAAAAATATGTGTAATGGTAGATGGCCTTTATTCTCAATTTAACTCAATAAATGCTGGTGTTCCCCAGGGATCAGTTTTGGCCCCAACTCTGTTCCTCATTCATATCAATGATCTAATATCTACCACTCATAATCCAATACATTCCTACGCAGATGACTCAACACTCCACAGTTCCTTCACATTTACCAATTCTTTCACCCAACCCGATCTTATAAATTCAAAAATAAACACTGCAATTTCTCTGAACCAGGACCTTTCTAGAATTAATGAATGGGGACAAGAGAATCTAGTTTCCTTTAATGCACAGAAAACCAAGTACATTCAATTTTCTAACCGACAGAATCTCACTGACTCGCATATATTTTTTAATGATGTAAATATTCCCACTTCCCCTAGTATTGACATTCTCGTTGTAACATTAACTACTAACTTGAGCTGGACACATTATGTTAGAAGCATTGCTAAGAATGCCTCTAAAAAACTGGGACTCCTGTACAGAGTTCGAGAATTCTTCACTGACGAGCAGTTGGCCGTAATATATAAAAGTCATGTGCGTTCTCAGATGGCTTACTGTTCACCTCTGTGGGGTGGAAGTGGAGTGGTTGCATTGAGGCAGTTGGACAAAATTCAAAATAAAGCTATTAGATTAATCAATAACCCTGCAATCACACAGGACCTTCCTACATTATCAATACGAAGAAACGTTGCATCCCTTTCATTATTCTACAGATATTTTCACAGCAATTGTTCCGAGGAACTTGCTTCAATTGTGCCGCCTCTCCACATCTTTCCCCGTAGAACTAGGGCAGCTGAGAGCGCCCATGAATTTACACTTTCTCCTCCACAATGCAGAACTTCTGCTTATCAGAATTAATTTATCCCCAGAGCTACTACTCTTTGGAATTCACTTCCCTCGAATTGCTTTCCACAAACTTACAATCTACAAATGCTTAAATCCAGTTGTTACAAACATTTTATGAATGGAGGATGCCTTTAGGCACATGGACCTTTTTGTTTTATCTGTGTTTTTCCTTCCTCCGTTCATTGTCTCTTAAAAAAAAAAAAAAAAAAAAAAAACATAGGGAACAACAACAACAACAACATAGGGAACAACAACAACAACAACAACAACATAGGGAACACTTTTGCTTGAAGGAAATGTGTTTGTACGATCAGTGTGCTACATGTGTGTGTGTGTGTGTGTGTGTGTGTGTCACAGAACCAAACTGTTCTTTCAAAGAGGGAACTATTATTACTCTTCTGAAATTAGTATTACTTGGTTATATCATTATTATTGTGAGTATCACAAAATGGATGTCAATTTTCTAACTTGTATTTGACGTTTTATAATTGTACAGGATATTATTTAAACTAATTTTGTTTCTAAGTAATGTTATTCTTCAGAACTCTGAGATAATTTATTTAGATCAACAATGAATTAGCAAATGTTATGTGAATGCAAACCTTTCTATATACATTATCTGCTCGGCCACCAAGCATTAAATGATTTTCTTAGCGAATAGGGTGATAAATCATATTTCTTTGACAGTCACAAATTTTCAGAATTCTAATTACAGTGTTTCCATCAAAATATATAAACAAACTATTCAATGTGTCATATCCATATAGTTGTCAAAAATCAGTTTAGTATCATAAAATTAAAGATAACTAATCATCATTTCTTACACTTACATATGCAACTGTAAATTGTTTATGGCTAGGCATGCCGTTTTAGCTCAAAAGTTCACTAACTAATTGGTCGTCGATAAAAGCAAAAACCCATAGAAACACAGATAAAACGATATAATATATAATGATCAGTAATGTCTAGTATCGAGACATATCATGAATGGTGAGACACCAAGGGAGCACTACTAAGAGTGTAGATAAGCATCATAATAGGAGAGAAACACAGAGAAGAGTTAATCTCTTATATTTGTTCTAGCTATCGTCCTTTCCAAACCCTGATATTGTGCCGTTGCAAATGTACAGTCATGAGCCATTATGAATATACCTCCATCTTGGAACCTTTAAAGTTCTGAGGTATCTGGGGTATAATGGAACATAGTTTGGCTAGGTTTAATTCGATACAGATTCATTGGGTACGTATAGCTATAATGGTTCACGACATTACACGATACAAGGTCAATATAAACGAATGTAAACGAAGTGGTCGTGGCAAGAAATGTCGTGAGAGAGGAGTAATACCGTGAGTGCCGAAGTGGAAAAGTCGTTCCCGTCAGCAGCCTAGACACGCAACGCCTTGCGTGCTAACACCACCTCTTATCTTACCTTACTTTGAAGGAGGGTATGTGTCTAGAGGGGCGAAGGACGAAATGAAGGAGAAGTGAAGGACAAAAAGAAGGAAGGCAGAGGTACAGAGAGGAGGTGACATTTTGGAAAGGAATTATAAGGTAGAGGATACAGGGGAAAAAGATAAAGGCGAAATGTAAAAGGGTAGAAAGAGTAAGACAGATAAGAGGTGAAGGATAAAGTGAAGCCGGTGAAAGTAGCGATGAATGAAGGAAAACAAAGATAGGGTGTTTGGCAGAATAAAATAGGTACTATTCTAGAGAAAAAAAAGGGGCACTGTTAACGAGAAAGAAGGAGAGAAGGAAAAGATGAAAGAGTGGAATGGTAATGGATACATTTAAGAAGGGGTTAGTAAGGGGTGGGTAGAGCGGGTGAAGTAGAAGATAAAATATAGAGTAAATGAGGTGAAAGTACGAGATGTGAGAAGGAAATGTAGGACTGAGAGAAAAGGTAAATGAGAAGGTGGGGAACATGAGAAGGCAGAGTGAAGAAGGAAAGGTGAATGAGTTCGTGATGGATAGAACAAATGTGTATTATTGGGAGAGAGGAGTAAAAGAGAGACTGAAGTATGGGTGAATGATGGAGTGAAAATGGTAACATAATTTAGATACTAGAAGGGAATGAAAACAATAGATAAGATTTTTTGTTGAAATGTACGAATAAATAAATATAAATAATAGGTGATGGATGGGGTGAAGATAGAGTGACGGAAGTGAGGTTGGAGTTAAAAGATGGATTTAAACACGAGAGAACAAGACAATTTATTATAATCAAATATTCTGCATACCAGCAAGTTACACATATTAACGGTTTTCAATCGCTCCTCGTATGGAGTAATTTGCATCAGTCTTGGAAACATGTTAGTTACTCTCCTCTGTCCGTTCTTCTTGTTTTCAATATTATCTTTATAATATGGGGACTAAAATTAACACAACATTCCAACTATTACAGAGTAACGGTTTTCGGATTTATGTTCAATAGATACCCCCCAAGTATATATATATATATATATATATATATATAGATTATTTATAATTGTATTTGTTTCCATAGAAACATTAATGGCCGGGTTTTAATTCACTTAAAACAAAGTGTTTTGGTTAACAGTCTTAAGTTGAATGTTATTCATTAAGTAGTTTGTCTTTTCATGCTTGCTACTTATATGCATATGAAGGTGAATGAAGGGTTAACAAGAAACAAAGGGGGAAGTGAAGGTGAATGAAGGGTTAACAAGAAACAAAGGAGGAAGTGTAGGTGAAATTGTAAAGAATACAAATAAAGAAGATTGATATTTAAATAAATCCTAAGGCAAACGTATTGGAAAAGGAAGAGGAAAATAAAAGCTGCTATACATATATACATATATACATATATACATATAGTACAGAAGACCATTGAACGGGTTATTATGTATCGATGAACAGACAACATTGAATGCGGAGTGAATTACTGGTTGTTATAATTATTATCCGGTGAGTCACACGAGCGAAAATAGAGTTATTGCTAAAGGGCAAGAAGGGGAATGTCGACCCTTTCAGTTTGATCACGTCCACATTCAATTCGATTTTGTTATACGATTGTATCAGGCTAAATTATTTGCGGAAGTTTACCGATGACCTATGGACATCAGAGGCTTACTTGAGGGACCATTGATTTCTCCGATTTAAAAAGTCCTTTCCTATGCTGATGATGATTGACTACTGACAACCATGATGAAGCTTAATAACGACATCGCATATAAATGGGTAATGTTTGTGAAGAGAAAGGGATAATAGCACACCGTACTATATTTAGAGAAGGAACGATGACAACGAGAATGTCAATACTGAAGCAATCGAACAACTAAATGCTTTCATCGGATGAAGAAGGAGAATAACATATGAAGACAGATTAAAATCAGGAGTAAGGACAGGGAAAAAGATTGTGTTGGTTCTATATTAACGCTAATGAGGTGTTGATATAATTAGTTGAAAAAGTGGGTGAAGAAATTGTTTACTAGTACGATAATACGACAAGTAATCGATGTAGCAGGCAACACGTCTAAGCCACAACTATCAGAATATAACCTTAACCACAATAACCACAGCTCTAAATAACATAATTTAGGCTATGTTTGGAAAGATTAGGTTAGATTAAGGGGCTAGTGCTTGTTTATTGGTCTATCTATCTATTTATTTATTGTTTGTTGAGTTTCCTTGCTAGACCACTATGAAGCTTGAGAAAATGCCCCCTAGACCCCCTTTAAAGATACATTTGTACATTTTTCGGTAGAAAAATGTACCGGCCAAAGGCCGGTTTCTTCAAATATTACTGGCTCGCTATTACTCGCCAGGAAAAAGTCGACACCTAAATTGCACGAAAGGTCTGAATATTGACACAGAAATGAGGCGAAAGGTCTCAAAATCGACAAACTAACGGAACAAACGTCCTAAAATCTCAAAACTATTATGCTAAACATGAGGGAGAAGGAGGTCCAGAAAAAACGACAACCTCCCCCTTAATTTAAATTAAGTTACATAAGGTATTACTAGATTGTTGTTGTTCTGAGAGTGAGGGTCCGAGTCTAAGGGATGAGACGGTGAAGCGCATAAGAGAAGCAGCTTCAGAGAAGGGGTTGCTTCGAGCCATGTGTGGGTGCTTCGCATGTCTCACTCCCTAGACTGGAACGAGACCTCATGGGCTTCACCTTGTTCAGAGGTAGAATGTACAGGCTCTCAGCCTATGCCCGAGAGGGAGTAGTTGGAGTATTAAAACAAAACAACAAATTAGGACTGTAGCCGATTTTGTTCTGTGGCACGTTCGGTTATGGATGCTTTGGTATTGAGCGTTTTAGATCCAGTATAATGACAGTAATCGTTTTGACTTAACATTGAGTTGGATGATGCATGAAGAATAAAGTAAAAAGGGACACTATATATTGGGTAAAATACAATAGAGTTAGGGCAAATAAAAAACAAAGATAAGTTCGAGTATACTACTGCAGATGGAAAGTTACTTTATCTGTTTGATGAAGGTTTATTTTATATACTTTATATATATATATATATATATATATATATATATATATATATATATATATATATATATATATGTTAGTAAAGCCAGGTAATAAATTTTCTTTAATACATACGAGGTTGTTGTTGTTGTTGTTGTTCCCCAAGCTGCCTGGCCGAACAGCCCCAAGGCCCCGAGCAAGGCCAAGGCCATAACAGTTCGCCCCCACAGAACCCTCACTGCCGACCACAATAAAGCCTGGGTGACCGAAGCCACTCCATGGTGGGGAGCTGAGGAGGGTGCGGAAACACCCGGGAAACCAAAGCCCCACCCAGGGCCCTGTGCCCCTCAGCAATTATGAAGAGAAAGTTGAGGGGCAAAGGAAAAAATGTGACGCTTTGGCTTCCAATCTAGGTAGACTGGGAGGTCAATCCACGGAAGAGACGCCGTCACTTGAGATCTAGAAAATATAAAAGTAAAAGGAACAGTCAGAGTAAGCTATGGGTATGGCAGAGATTGCTCAGTTCTCACTCTGATAGACCAGCCCATCACCAGATACATACGAGGTTGAAAGATTGCCATTTCTTTCATACATACGAGGTTGAAAGAAATGGCAATTTCTGCATTGGAAATTTTATTATTCAAAGTTTCCAGGTCACTGATGAGTTTTCGCTGGGTGGCAGGAAGTAGATGAATGAGATGAGCAAAATTCATGGTGGTACAGATTACATTAATGTGTGACGCCTCCCGGCGTTAGCAGAATGGTTGTGTGGGGCATTGCAGCTCGCTAGCGCTCGCCAGGATGGGGGGATAGGCTACAGTTGTCCTAGAATGATCTGCTTTATTTCATTAGTGTCGTGTTGCCACAGACAGTCTAGAAATGATCTTTGTTTTGGTCTCTGACCGCGCCTTATATTTTATATTCGCTATAATATAAATGTTGCTTGTGTGGGAGGCGAGCGAGAGAGTGTGAGGGGGTACACCCGGCAGCGAGGTGAGCTATGACGCGGCTCGCTTGGGCGCTGACGGCATTGGCGGCCGGGTGGTCAACTAGTCCCTTCCCGTCGCTGCCTCGTGTTCTTTACCAGCTCAGAGCTTGCCTGACACGCGTATCGCCTACATCCATTGCAATTCTGTACCCCATACTCGCTACTTTGCATACTATTTCTCTCTCTCGACTTCTCCTTTCTCATTCTCTAATCTTTATTAAACTCAACATCCATTCTGGTTTCAGCATAAACGTTCACCGTCGACCAGTCGTATTGTACGTGAAGCTCTCAGATATTTCCATGTATTAGGTTAAGGAGGTATTATGCTTTATTGAGGTTTAGAGAGACGGACTTTTCCGTATGTGTCCTCTCTCGGGAAGGTTGTAAACCGGTATATGTTTCCCTTGCAAGGTGTTGAGTGATTCTGCTTGGTTATCTAAAGCTAGACTAGGGGTAAGGTTATTGTGTCGTTGTCTCCGATGTGTGCAGTGTTAGCTAAGCTCTGCACGACATCGACAGGTACTGTGGGAGCCTAAGTTGTCTTCGGGTTGGTTTACTTTGTGAGCACAGCACTGTGGTGTGAGAGGGCCATAGCCTATCCCTCACAACATAGTGCTGCTTCTTTGTGTTGACTTCTGAGGGATCGCCAGGATAGAGCTAGGTACTAGATATCTAGATTTATCAAGAGAGCATCCCCGTCATATAACGTAATCTTCATTATACCACCCTCGGACAACGTTAGGCTACGAGCCGCATGCTCGCCCATTGTTGCCCTGCCTTGATACCCCAGCTAGACTTTATTAACTGAGCAGACACTGGTTAGAGATAAGCCCCATTATTATATGTATGCAGCATTATTATTCACTGCACTTTTGAGCCGAGGTTGTTGTTGAGTTGCACAACCCGAGTAGGCTGTTGCGTTGTGTCACGAAGTATTTCTTTAGTTGTCGAGCATTACTACCTTTGCGCAGTCTTTATTATTCGCCTGCCTATTATTACTATATGTCCTAGCATTTATTGTGACCCGTATTCTGCATTATAATTGTTCAAGATTCTTTACGAACATCTTCCCAGCATCAGACTTATTTCAGAAGTTTCCAGTTGATGTTGCAGGACTAGCATTGCACTTTCTTTAATACAGGAGTGCCAGTTATTTGAGTATCTACCGTAACGTTAATTAATCACGTTAACTATCTTTTCTTAGTGTAACATAATTGAGTAATCTTTTACTGTTTGAGAATAGGCTGTTTCATTGAGCGTCAGCCTAGTGTGTGTGCACCAGTTACCGATTCATAGGATACCTCGTTGTCCAGGCACGACTCAGGGCGGTAATGGTGTTTTGTTTTCCAGTGTTTAAGGCAGGGGTTGGATCTAGTGTTACCGTTGTTGCTTTTTGCCATTATCTAGTCCAATGTTGAAGAGCCCTGTGTCTTTGAGAACCTGGATCGTAACAAATGGCGACCTAGCTCAGGATCTTGTGAACTAAGAGATTATTGCAGGATTGTTGTGGTCATTTGTTTTATTGAGGAATATAGTGGGCACGTTAAATTTATTTTGGCAAAGTAGTATAGCACTTGAGAGTCTTCAGACATTTTTGGCAAGTGAATAGTGCTACATAGGAGCTTGGGTACTTTTTTTTTTTTTTCATAAACGTGAGAATTTTTGGTGGACACAATGGGAGACGAATCAGATCATACTGAGAGTTCAGGGAATGATGCAGGCTCTGATGGGCAGATGCCAGGGGGGTTAGTAACTAGTGAGGAGGCCGCAAAGAAGTTTTTGGAGGTGCCTATAACAGCTGATCGACTAGAGGGAATTAGCAAGTATGATCTACAGTGTTTGGCTCCCCTCATGGGGCTTAAGGTGGCTCATGGCATCAAGAAGAACGATTTGAGGGCTTGCGTACTGGGGGCGGCTAGTGAGGTCCAGGGTGGAGAGGGTGCTCGGGGACTTCTGCTCGAGCCCCCCCTCCACTCTACTCCCATCGGGACCTCTAGGATGCCGGAGTTTAGTACGTTCCCGCAGGCCGATAGCCGCTGGCAGCGTGGTTTAGGATCGCTGGGTGGGCCTCCAATAGTTGCACCTCCTCAAGGTTTCACTACAGAAATGCTCTTCCAGCTTGAGATGGCTAACCAGCAGTGGCAGTTTGAGATGACTAAGCGACAGGCTGATCTCGAACTCGCTAAGGCTAAACAACAGACTGATCTCGAACTCGCGAGAATAAAAGCCCAGTCGGAGGCTGAGTCTACCAGGTACCGTGCAGATATCGATCTTGAGAAGACTCGGGTGGAAACGACAGGGCAACGTCTCGGTGGTGGGAATTGTGGGCATGATCAGTCTTTGTCGCACCTGTTGAAGCTAGTCCCTGTATTTGATGAGTCGGGTGTCACCGAATTTTTCATGAGATTCGAGAAGAAGTGCCAGGAACACCAGTGGCCTGGGGAGAAGTGGGCAGCCCTTGTTTCCTCTAGACTTGTGGGCAAGGGACTCAAGGCTTATGATGCATTGCCTATAGAGTCTTGTATTATCTATGAGGAACTCAAGGAGGCTGTCCTGAGAGCATACGAACTACAACCAGAGACGTACAGGTTGAAGTTCCGGGGTGTTACCAAGGGTCGGGAGAGCACCTTTTTGGAGCATGCCCGGGAGCTGTCCGATGCTTTTGGGAATTGGCTGAGGTCGGAGGAAGCTACTACGTTTGACGACATTAAACAGTTGGTGCTTTTAGAGCAGTTTTTCAAATGCACGGGCGGCGACCTGAAGTTAAACCTGAAAGAAAAGCAACCAAAAACTCTACAGGAGGCAGCTGAGATGGCTGACCTCCGGCTATCACTAATTCGTGGGTGCGGGTCTGTCCAGCATAGTGAGACAGGTAACAAGGGGCGTGACGCCCCACCCCCCCGAGTTAGTGATATACCTTATGCAAACAAGTACAAGAGCCATGATACCAAGACTGACCACAAGACTAGCACCGCCCCGTTTAAGAAGGGGCCGGGCCCTTCCCAGTACCAAGGGAAGCCCAAAGGGGAGTTGGAGTGTTATCATTGTCATAAAAAGGGGCACTTTGCAAGAGTCTGTCCTAGCAAACCACCTAAAGCAGCTGTGTCTTTGGCCTGCAACATTGGTGTGTCTCCGAAGTCGTCTGAGTTTGCCCGGGGCAGTTCGTCAGAGGCTGAGGCACAGCCAATGCAGAAGCACCTGGGAGGCTCGAACCCTGCTCAGGATGTTTTTTGCGACCATAGAGGGCGGGGTTGCGTGATGTGGGCGGGGCGCAAGCATGGAGTAGAGGTCTTGCGTGATACAGGTGCTTCCCAGACTCTGATGAAAAACTTGACTGGCTACCCTATAAACGCGGCTCGGGTGGTAGTGGTGCAGGGTATTAATGCAACTCGGTCATACCCGCTGGTGCGGTTGGAGTTGGATGTGGATGGTGTGGCACGTGAATTGGATGTCGCGATTGTGGAGAAACTGCCAGTGGAGGGCGTCGACCTTCTTCTCGGCAACGACTTTGCAATTCCCGCTTCTGAGGTTCTACCCTTAGTCGTTGCCGAGAGGCCGGCCGACGTGAGTAGGGAAGAGCAAGAGTGGGTCGAGCGGTGCCAGACACAACCCATGGCGTGTGTTGTCACCCGAGCTCGGGCAGCTAAAGTGTCACAGCCTAGTCCTCCGTCTTCAGACCAGCGGAGGAACGATCAACAGGAGGAGGCTAAAGCTGGAGTTGGTTTTAAGAGTTTTGACTCGGCGGCTCTCCTGGGTGATTCAGTATTAGCACCATTACTTAATTCTGGAGTAGCCCCTGGGCCTGTCATCGAGAGTGACGAGGCTGGGCATGACGAGTCTCCACGACAGCAATGTTATGTACATCGAGAGAGACAGAGGGAGCAGCCCAGTATCGGGGAAGGTCATGCATTGCTCCGGGAGCAGTTAGATCGCTTGGCACCCTCAGATATACGTCGGTTGCAACTAGAGGACCCTGAGCTCCAAACGTGTGCTAATGGAGCTGTAGAGCTCGACGAGGACGGCGATGCACAGCAAGGAGATTTTTTTTAATTAGAAGGCATCCTCTATAGGCGTTTTCAAGACCCTAAACGTAGTTGGCAAGAGGGGTCCGGAGTAGTGGACCAGTTGGTGGTGCCACGGGAGTGCAGGGATAGCCTACTGAGGTTGGCGCATGACATACCACTGGCAGGACATCTAGGGGTGAGAAAAACGGTGGCGGCTTTAGAAAAATTGTTTTGGTGGCCGGGGTTGAAGGGGCAGGTGGTAACCTGGATAGCAAGGTGTCATACGTGCCAGAGGGTTGGAAAACCTAACCAAACAATTCTGAGAGCCCCGTTGCACCCCATTCCTGTCAGTGGACCGCCCTTCAGTAAGGTCATCATTGATATGGTCGGACCCCTACCCCCTACTAGTGCCGGTAATAAATTTCTATTAACTATCATGGATGTGGCCACTCGTTATCCTGATGCATATCCAATGAGAAAAGGCACGGCGAAAACTGTTGTCCGGAACCTGCTCTTGTATTGCTCGCGGTATAGTTACCCGCAAGAGGTGCAATCGGACCAAGGTTCTAATTTTACATCTAATCTGTTCAAACAAACTATGATTCAGCATGGCATCAGCACTGTCGTCTCTTCTGCGTATCACCCGGAGAATCAAGGGGTGTTGGAGAGGTGGCACGCCACGCTGAAAAGCATGCTTCGATGTTATTGCGCAGAGAACGGAAAGGATTGGGACCTTGGTCTGCCGTATGTTTTGTTCGCGGCAAGAGAAGTACCTGGAGAGAGTCTCGGTTTCAGTCCGAATGAGCTTGTTTTCGGGCATCAGGTGAGGGGCCCTCTCCACATGGTGAAGGAGATTTGGGAGGGTACCGCTAAGCCATGTTTTATGTTGAGATACGTCCTCGAGAGCAGAGAGAGAATGCTTAGAAGTCTGGAGCTGGCCGGGCGTAATTTGGTGAGTTCGCAGGCCCGTATGAAGGACAGGTACGATACTAAGGCGAAACTCCGGGAGTTTCAGGTAGGTCAAGAGGTGTTGGTCCTGTTGCCTTTGTCAGGTCATTCTCTGGCTGCCAAGTACGCTGGGCCTTATCGGGTGGTGTCAAAGATCTCCGATCTAGATTACCTCGTTGCCACTCCAGACCGGAAGAAGCGTAACCAACTATGCCACATTAATTTGTTGAAGGAGTATGTGAGGCGCCCACCTGAGTCACTAGCTGTCCCTGTGTTGACCTGCTGCGGTCATGGTGGAGAAGGAGAGGGGGGCAGCAATGATCAGGTGGATGATAACTGGGATTGTCATGTCTCGGCTGATCAGTGGGCGGGGAATTCGAGCCAATGTGCGCATGATGCGCTGGCGCACCTGCCGGAGGAACAGCAGGTGACAGTGCAGCGCCTGTTCGATTCATATCCCACTGTATTTGCCGAGCACCCAGGCCTCACTACTCAAGCGGTGCATGATGTCGATGTAGGAGAGCACCCCCCCTTCAAGTCGATACCTTATCGGGTGCCACCCATTAAACTCCCAGCGCTCAGGGATGAGCTGGAGTATATGCTGGCGAGAGGCTTGATCGAGAAGGGGGCAGTACGGTGGACTTCTCCTGTCACTCTGCAGCCCAAACCTGATGGAAAAGTTCGGTTCTGCATTGACTTTAGGCGGTTGAACGGGTTGACCCCCACCAATGCATATCCTCTTCCCCGGGTGGATGACAGTGTGGATAAGATCGGGAAAGCAAGGTACTTGACTAAGGTAGACCTCGTCAAAGGCTACTGGCAAGTACCACTGTTTGAGCGGGCTAAAGAGGTGTGCGGGTTTGTGGTGGATGGCAGTACTTACCGTTGCAACGTGATGCCATATGGTCTGAAAAATGCACCGGCCACTTTCCAGAGCTTAATGAACGACATCGTAGCAGACATCCCAAACTGTACTGTCTACCTTGATGACGTGATCATTTATGACAACGATTTCCAAAGTCACTGTGAGCACATAGAAGCCTTATTTAGTCAACTTAGTAAAGCAGGCTTGGTGGTTAATCTGGGCAAGTGTGACTTTGTGCAAGCCACGGTGCAGTATCTGGAGTTTGTGGTTGGGTTAGGGCAGGTGAGCCCGCCCCAACAGAAGATGCAGGCTATCGACTTGTTCCCCAGGCCGACCACCAAGCGGCAGATCATGAGATTTTTGGGCATGATTGGGTATTACCGCCGCTTTATAAGAGGCTATTCTACTGTGTTAGCTCCTTTGACAGATCTACTAGCTAAAGATAAAAAGTTCCACTGGGCACCTGAGTGTGAGCAGGCGTTTCGAGTAGTTAAACACCTTTTATGCACTCACCCTATCCTCAGGGCCCCGGACTTTGAACGACCATTTCAGTTGGCGACTGATGCCAGCGGAGTAGGGGCTGGTGCCGTACTTTTGCAGACAGACGAGGAAGGTCTTGAGCATCCAGTCAGTTTCTTTTCAAAGAAATTTAATTCAGCACAGAAAAACTATTCGGTTGTTGAAAAGGAACTGCTGGCAATCGTGTTAGCGCTCAGACACTTTGAGGTCTATGTTCCTGCATATTGGTCAGTCGTGGTAGTGTATACCGACCACCACCCGCCTAAATTCCTCAATCAATTCCACAACCGGAATATGAGGCTGACCAGATGGTCGCTCATGATGCAAGAGTACAACTTAGACATTCGCCATATTGCCGGTTGTGAGAATGTGATTGCGGACTGTTTGTCGCGGGTGGATGATCTGGGGTAGACTACCACAGTATGTTGGTATAGCCTCCTGTCTTGGCTCGCGGTGTATTTTTGCGCTGGTGCTTGTTGGCTCGCGTGTGTAGCATCAGCGTAGGGTCGCAGGGCAGGAGTTGTTGGCTTTGATTAGAAGAAAATTAGGCTACATCTATAGTAGCCGCCAAAAACAACATTAAAATAAAATATAAAAAATGAAATAAAAACTTTCTTTTTAATAATTAATTTTAAGATAATATTGTAGCTGAGTACTGAGTGCAGATGATTTTCCCTCAGTAGGCTGTGCTTCTTAAAGCTCGCTCTGGGAGCACAATGTTATGAATTAATGTATTATATTTGGGAAGGGTGATAAGATTTTTTTATATATTTTTTTTTTTTTTTTTTTTTTTGAGGAAACTGAGCTTGCATTCCATGAGAGGCAGAGTGGTTAGGAGTGGCAGATTTTAGCGACATTCTGCCTGTTCAGATATGGGCTCATGGTTGAGTGTCCCATATCTTGGGGGGGGTGTGACGCCTCCCGGCATTAGCAGAATGGTTGTGTGGGGCATTGCAGCTCGCTAGCGCTCGCCGGGATGGGGGGATAGGCTACAGTTGTCCTAGAATGATCTGCTTTATTTCATTAGTGTCGTGTTGCCACAGACAGTCTAGAAATGATCTTTGTTTTGGTCTCTGACCGCGCCTTATATTTTATATTCGCTATAATATAAATGTTGCTTGTGTGGGAGGCGAGCGAGAGAGTGTGAGGGGGTACACCCGGCAGCGAGGTGAGCTATGACGCGGCTCGCTTGGGCGCTGACGGCGTTGGCGGCCGGGTGGTCAACTAGTCCCTTCCCGTCGCTGCCTCGTGTTTTTTACCAGCTCAGAGCTTGCCTGACACGCGTATCGCCTACATCCATTGCAATTCTGTCCCCCATACTCGCTACTTTGCATACTATTTCTCTCTCTCGACTTCTCCTTTCTCATTCTCTAATCTTTATTAAACTCAACATCCCTTCTGGTTTCAGCATAGACGTTCACCGTCGACCAGTCGTATTGTACGCGAAGCTCTCAGATATTTCCATGTATTAGGTTAAGGAGGTATTATGCTTTATTGAGGTTTAGAGAGACGGACTTTTCCGTATGTGTCCTCTCTCGGGAAGGTTGTAAACCGGTATATGTTTCCCTTGCAAGGTGTTGAGTGATTCTGCTTGGTTATCTAAAGCTAGACTAGGGGTAAGGTTATTGTGTCGTTGTCTCCGATGGTGCAGTGTTAGCTAAGCTCTGCACGACATCAACAGGTACTGTGGGAGCCTAAGTTGTCTTCGGGTTGGTTTACTGTGTGAGCAGAGCACTGTGGTGTGAGAGGGCCATAGCCTATCCCTCACAACATAGTGCTGCCTCTTTGTGTTGACTTCTGAGGGATCGCCAGGATAGAGCTAGGTACTAGAGACCTAGATTTATCAAGAGAGCATCCCCGTCATATAACGTAATCTTCATTATACCACCCTCGGACAACGTTAGGCTACGAGCCGCATGCTCGCCCATTGTTGCCCTGCCTTGATACCCCAGCTAGACTTTATTAACTGAGCAGACACTGGTTAGAGATAAGCCCCATTATTATATGTATGCAGCATTATTATTCACTGCACTTTTGAGCCGAGGTTGTTGTTGAGTTGCACAACCCGAGTAGGCTGTTGCGTTGTGTCACGAAGCATTTCTTTAGTTGTCGAGCATTACTACCTTTGCGCAGTCTTTATTATTCGCCTGCCTATTATTACTATATGTCCTAGCATTTATTGTGACCCGTATTCTGCATTATAATTGTTCAAGATTCTTTACGAACATCTTCCCAGCATCAGACTTATTTCAGAAGTTTCCAGTTGATGTTGCAGGACTAGCATTGCACTTTCTTTAATACAGGAGTGCCAGTTATTTGAGTATCTACCGTAACGTTAATTAATCACGTTAACTATCTTTTCTTTGTGTAACATAATTGAGTAATCTTTTACTGTTTGAGAATAGGCTGTTTCATTGAGCGTCAGCCTAGTGTGTGTGCACCAGTTACCGAGTCATAGGATACCTCGTTGTCCAGGCACGACTCAGGGCGGTAATGGTGTTTTGTTTTCCAGTGTTTAAGGCAGGGGTTGGATCTAGTGTTACCGTTGTTGCTTTTTGCCATTATCTAGTCCAATGTTGAAGAGCCCTGTGTCTTTGAGAACCTGGATCGTAACAAATGTAACCCTGTACCACCATGAATTTTGCTCATATCATTCATCTACTTCCTGCCACCCAGCAAAAACTCATCAGAGACCTGGAAACTTTGAATAATAAAATTTCCAACGCAGAAATTGCCATTGCTTTCAACCTCGTATGTATTAAAGAAAATATATATATATATATATATATAATATATATATTATATATTATATTTATTATATATATATATATATATATATATATATATTATATATATATATATATATATATATATATATATATATATATATATATATACCGGTATATATATATATATATACCTGTATATACAGTATACTGTATATATATATTTACTATTATTATTATTATTATTATTATTATTATTATTATTTCGGACTCCAATTAGACAAAAAAGATTCTACTTTCAGAAAGCCTCTAGATGTCAAAAGGCTTTAATTAAGACCATGCGTGAAAATCTGATATATTATGAAGCGATCTAGCTTATAGGCTATCATTTTGGCTAACACTAACTATTCATATAATTATAACTTTATAGAGTTAAATACATCGACGGAGAATTGATAGAGGTAACAGGTGAAGACAAAGAACATGAACATACTACTGTATATCTTTCAGTACGATACATTATTTTAAGCTATTCTGAATAATAGTAGACTACTTTACATAGTCAAGGGTATACATTTTTTAAAAGTATTTGACAATAAGTGACAGATTGCTCTTTTTTATCTAGCTTCACATTTCATGATGTTAGTTATTGAAGTGAATAATTTTTCGCAATGGAAGAAATTATGAAGGATTACAAAGCAAAACTGGCAAACATCTGACACACTGTTCCTCAAATGGCTGGTTGCTGTGGGGTAAGGATCGAGGATGGAAGAGCTGCCACAGTAAGCAAAAAGAGGAGTACTGATCGCAATCTGCTATCCGGCTGATCAGACCCAAAAGCAAGGCCCACTAGGACCATCCCGATGACAAGCGAAATTCATGAGCTTGTCGTGGCCTCTCACAGTTATGGTAATCTTAACCCTAACTTAGCTTAACCTTTTAAGTGCAGGAGACGTTCTCTTAATTGTATTCTGTGTATCATTAGACAATTTTAGTCAGCTTAGGAATGATCTCTTGTAATTAGTGTCGGCAAATTATCTTATTTAGCCATTTTAACACCTAAAGAGCGGCCTAGGCGGTAAATAATATGTAGCCACCAGCGGGGTGTTTTTACCCAAAATAGGGCTGTTTACGTGATCATTTTCATGCCTAAATAAGACCTAGAGCGTAAAACAAGTATCTATCCCTGAAAGGGCATAAACAGAGCTTTCCAATGACACCACAACGATCCTTGTATGACCGCTAGTTTTCTTGCAACAACCGCGCAACACGAGTGCAAAAACAATGTAATTCGGTACTTTCCCCATACATTTCACTACGTAGCGAGTGTGAGAGGGTGGAGGAGGGTGGGATTCATGTCAGTTGGTCCGCCGCGGTGGTCTGGAGCAGTCATACGCTCGCTACTCTCCTGCCACCACTTGTCTCTCTCTCTCAGCAACATTACATGCTGAAATTGCCACACGACTTATGGTGTGAGCCGCCACATAGTCCAAATTTCTTTCACTCGACATATGATGCGCGCCGCCAATAAAGGGTTAAATACCGCAGGTTATTCCAAAACTGCATAAAATCGTCTAAATATAGCTAGAACAAACCAAAAACCCGTCACCCGTGCTGAAAGGATTAAGCTAAAGTATTCTTATCTTAACTAACCAGCGGTCCCAGGTGCGATATAACTCACTATATTAATCAACAAGCATTCAAATCACCAATAAACACTCACTATAGGTAGCGCAAACGAACTTAACACAAATACCGATCCGTGGCCTCTTCGTAACTCAAAAAGGCCTAGAACAAACTGGCTGTAAATATCCACACCTATTATCTGGTGTACTCTTCCCAAATGATAGGAATTTCATCCCAGTTGCTTTCATTCATGTTGAGTTATAAGGGGTCCAGATTATTGTCAAGTTCGTTGGCGCTACCTATAGGACTATCCAACCAACAATACACATGCGTATTATTATCTGCCAACAGTATTCACTATAACTTAAGGGGGTAGTGGTTATTTATTGGTCTATATATTAATTCATTCATATATTTTGTTGTTTCCTTGCTAGACCTCCATCAAGCTTAATTTAACACCCCCTAGACCCCCTAGACCCCCGTTCAAAATATATTTGTAAAGTTTTCGGTACAAAAATATCCTGGCCGAAGGCCGGTTCCTCTTCAAATTACAGGCTCGCTATCTCTTGCCAGGACAAAATCGACACCTAAATGGCACGAAAGACTTTAAAATTGATAACAGAATGGGGGGAATGGTGTTAAAATCACCAAACTAATGGGCCGAACGTCTAAAAAAAAATCAAAACTAAACTAGGTCCAGTGTAGCTCAGCTATTCATCCAATGTTTATGTAGGCAGGATGTTCCGAAAGCTTGATGCATTGCAATAATTACTCTACTTGACATAAGAGCGATGAAAAAATCTTGGCACCTACAGTCCCATTAGTTTATTATATATTATTTAAAGGTTGTTCTCTAAATTCCTCACACATAGAGTAGATAACATTTTAGATGATTATAAATCTTGGGAACAAGCAATATATAAAATTGGATATTCAATCATAGATCACTTGCATACAATAAACCAGGTAATAGAGAAAACCTCAGAGTATAACATACCTCTTTGTTTAACTTTTGTCGACTATGAAAAGGCCTTCGACATGGTAGAGA
>CM064509.1:51392635-51445135 GCA_032716605.1 Paralithodes platypus | reverse complement strand
TATTGATAGAAAGAGAAGGTGTTTTTGGAGGGCAGGCTGTGGTCAATATTGATGAGGTACGGAAAGGATCATCAAGGTAGGCCAGGTGGTGAAACAAGAGTTCTAGCTGTTCTTATCAACCGCCTAGCACTCCCCGGAAGTACCGCCTTCCGCCCTGATCGGCTGGTGCCTACAGCCTCCTCCTGAGGGGCTAGCACTTGTGTTTTGTTCTATATATATTTATATATTTACTATATTATTTAGTTTCCTCGCTAGACCTCAATCAATCTTAAAAAATACCCCTAGACCCCCTTTCAAGATAAGAATGTACATTTTTCGGTAGAAAAATGTTTCGGCCAAAGGCCGGTTCCTTCTAAAATTACAGGCTTGTTATCGCTCGCCAGGAAAAAATCTACACCTAAATGACACGAAAGGTCTTAATATTGACAAAGCAAGGGGGCGAAAGGTCTCAAAATCGCCAAACTAACGGAACGAACGTTTTATAATCTCTAAACTGATATGCTACACATGAGGGAGAAGGGGGTCCAGAAATAGCAACTACCTCGAGGTCACACAAGCTACCGCTGTTGGTTCGGAGTCTCACTATACTTGCTATACGTTATCATATTATTTTTACAAAAAATATGTGTTTAATTACTGCATTAAATGTGTTTATTGAAGATTACGAGGTACAAGCATAATAGTTCATGCACATTGACGTTGAAAATAAGTATATAATATATTTATCAGTATATACTGTATATATATTTATCAGTATATACTGTATATATATTTATCAGTATATACTGTATATATATTTATCAGTGTATACTGTATATATATTTATCAGTATATACTGTATATATATTTATCAGTATATACTGTATATATATTTATCAGTATATACTGTATATATATTATCAGTATATACTGTATATATATTTATCAGTATACTGTATATATATTTATCCGTATATACTGTATATATATTTATCCGTATATACGGTATATATTTATCAGTATATACTGTATATATATTTATCAGTATATACTGTATATATATTTATCAGTATATACTGTATATATATTTATCAGTATATACTGTATATATATTTATCAGTATATACTGTATATATATTTATCAGTATATACTGTATATATATTTATCAGTATATACTGTATATATATTTATCAGTATATACTGTATATATATTTATCAGTATATACTGTATATATATTTATCAGTATATACTGTATATATATTTATCAGTATATACTGTATATATATTTTTTTCTGATACACCCACTGCTAATGTGCTCTTGTGATTCATGCACTCTTTCAGCAATGTGCCATCCTTTTGTTTATTGCATTTTGAATATCATTACACTATCTAATTTAGCTTAGGAAGGACCAGTGGAAGCAAAAGGGTGAATTGAAGTATTTATAGGAAATACCCGTCTGATATCTAGAAATCTTCTCAAAGCTAAATAGAATCACCTAGGATTATGTTGTAGGTATATACTCTGGATGAATAGAATCACCTAGGATTATGTTGTACGTATATACTCTGGATAAATAGAATCACCTAGGATTATGTTGTACGTATATACTCTGGATAAATAGAATCACCTAGGATTATGTTGTAGGTATATACTCTGGATGAATAGAATCACCTAGGATTATGTTGTACGTATATACTCTGGATGAATAGAATCACCTAGGATTATGTTGTACGTATATACTCTGGATAAATATAGATACATTTCTTTCACTTTTTAGCAAGTCAATATAACAAATAATTGCACTCTTAATATATCAATGTACAATGTGTTTGAGCTGGGAACTGTACTACTATACTCAGAGTGGGTGTTTACGTTTGTGTTACGTCCCGTTTTTTAAGTCAACTGAGGAAACCCTTACCAACACACCCACCGGAAACACACACACCACACAAGTGTCACTCCATCACACACGAATCAAGTGTACAACTGTATGGAAGTGTTAGGCAACTCGTGCTTTTCACCAGTTGCGATAGAGTAGAGACACTTCAGGCTAGTTAGGTCATATTAGGACTCTACCAGACACACCAAAAGGATCCTCTACACATTTAAAATAATACCAAGCTACACCTTCTGCAAGACTTAAGAGGGGTGACCTGCTTTTTGTTATTTCTGTCCTTTTCTCTCTTTCTCTGGCTTGTATCCATTCGGCCCCGTTCAGCCAACTATTTTAAGACGTGTATCCCCATCTAGGTGTCGATTTCTTCCTGGCGAGCGATAGCGAGCCAGCATTATATGAAGAAATCCGGCTTTGCCGGAGAAATTTTTCTATCGAAAAATGTACAAATTTAGCCTGCTGTCAAACAAAAATAAAACAAATATGCTGGCTCGCTACCGCTCACCAGTAAAAAGATTTACACCTGGATGGGGATGAACGTCTTAAAACAGAAGGCTGAATGGGGCCAAATGGATACAAGCCAGATAAAGATAGAAAAGGACAGAACAAAAAGCAGGTCACCCCCCTTGACCAGTGTCTACAAGTTAACCACATAACTATTATTCTTGTGTTCCAGCTAACATCTACAAATTCTTTACCTCGATACCTCTAGCTGGAAGGTATATTCTCCGAGATAATGGTGGTGGCAGCTATATTACCAACACCTATAAGCGGTTCTTCCTGACATACAGATATCAACCAACATAATATCAGCGGTACTAACATAGTATTTAGCGCATTAGAGTTACTCTTACTTTACTTCCAAGTTCTGATGATTATATATTTTGTTTGTCGTAGGCTATTTACACATTATTTCTGGTCCTGTCACTTCATTTCCATACTTCAACATCCTGAATGTGGGTATTATAATTATGTCCAAGTACGGTCCAGTCTACCTCCTCTTTCCAGTTCATACTTGATTGTATTATTATTACAATTTGTGGAATTTTGTAATATATGCTTCTCTCTTTAGTTTCGCTTCTCTTCGATTAATATCCATCTGTCGTTTCCTTATCTATGTTGTTATTATATACTCTTTTCCATGAGTGTTTATATATTTTATGTTTTATGTTTTGTGTTCAGTCTTACTAGTTGTTTTCCTTCAGAGCCACATTCATTTTTTTTTTTTAATATTTTCTTGTGTGCTTCCGTTCAGATTATGTACAGTCGTCGGCGAAAAGTCATGCTTCACCGTGGCCCGCGATAATCTCCCCCATCACCAAATGCTCTCACAACCCCACTCCTCACAGTGTGCCTTTTGTTGACAGAAATATGCTCGGTTTGTACAACTAACATGTACTCAAGTCTATGAATATTGCGACAGGAGAGGCGACATGACTTTTGCCATCAATTTATTTTTATTTTGTCAATGTGAGGGAGGGAGACAAAATGCAGAACTGCCTGTGGTGAGTGCCTCCCCCAAAGTTGAAAGAGTAACAGGGCCAAGATCAAGGGACGTTCGAGCCAAAATGCCTGGACACACAGAGTTTGAAGCAATTTAAGTCATAGTAAGAGGAAAAGACTGATTCTGGGAGAGAGTTCCAGAGCTCAATTGTTGAATAGAAGAAAGATTGAGAATAACGTTTCATTCTTGGGTTGGAGAGTTGCACAGAGTAGGGGTGGGATTGTATTGCAAGACGGGTGCTACGTGCTCTACGAAGAGGGGATGGCATATTTTTTTAACCGTCTTGATAGTGTAATGCATAAGTGAGGGAATTTCGGTGTGAGTGTCCTAGGTTCGAGTCCTTGGAGTGCCACATGTATTTTTTTATTTCATTAATTGAGTTTAGAAGTGAAGTTGGTTGGTGAAAAAATATAATACACTGAGAGAGCTTTGAGGAACACTGATTATTGTAATAGCGGTAGAATAGTGAGACAGATGCATCATTGCGGCGAAGAGAGAGAGACTACAGATAATTGGTGAGTGGACGTGAGTTAATGAGTCGGAAGGCTTTCTTTTCTATTTTTTCTAGAAGTGCTGTGTAAGAGGATCCTTCCCACAATACTCAATGTATGGACGCACTGTGCCCCTGTGCAGAGCAAGAAGCTGCGCAGGGGTAAAGAACCCCTGGAGTTGGTTGAGCACACCCAGCCTCTGGGAAGCTGTTTTAGCAAGAGTGGTATTATGATCTTTCCAAGAGAGATCAGAAGAAAAAGAGACACCGAGAATATTAAGAGAAGATGAAGGGTAAATTTGCATGTTGTTGAAGAGTAGCTGGTCATAGTTTTTTGGAAGGGGGCGACGAGTAGACAGATGGAGAAATTGAGTTTTGGAAGCATTGAAAGTAACATTTTTGTTGTTGCCCCAATTAGAGATAGTAGAGAGATCTGAAGATAGGTGTTTTATGGCCTCCTTACGTGAGTTTTGGAGTTCCTGCTGTCATTGGTGTTGTGGAAGGCTAGTTGAATAGTGTAATGTAGAGTCGTCAGCATATCACCACGAATATTCTAATTCATAACTAGTATGCAATTTACCTGCTAGATTGTAGGCTCACATAACTAATGTGATTCTAAAGCATACTCTACTGTCTGTGTTTAGAAGGAAAGCTTTACACGAACTCATAAATACTGTTCCCATCATCTGTGATATAATGATAACATTTCTACAATAACGCACACACACACACACAGTGTCTCTTTCCATGTTTTGTTTTGTTATATATAGTATATATTTTGTTCATCTTACCTTCATTTTCACTGTTGCCCCCTCTCATCTGCTATCTACTAATAAGTATAGTTTCTCAGAGATTTCGTTCTCAACTTTCATTGTAATTATTTGTTTTCTCTTCTTTGCTCTAGGTCCTTATGTTCAGCTAGCGAGTTTCTACTGCATCTTTAGAATAATTTGGCACCTCAAAAATGTCTGCCGTGTTCGTGCAAGTCCGCCAAGGTCCCGCTACGGGTCATACAACATATCCTTTAATGTTACCTAATTCCATAGTCAGCGCCGCGCAAGACTACATAACTCTTGGCGCAAGGGAATCATAAAACTGAAGGAATGAAAGCGCTAACCTCCCCGTGCACCATCCTCCCGTTTGCTTAGGTGGTCAGGTTATGGGTGTAGCTACTCGTTGAGACCTTTTATTGCTGCCTGTACCACCTAATCCTGTCATGCCAAGCGGCCCCACCCTTAGCAAACGATACACTCGATTTAAGCGGTATGACAATTGCTTAGACAAACAGAATTCAGCGGTGAACTTGGATGCAGTACACTTTTGGATACCAACCTTCTATTTGCATCTTTTAAAATAGTTTGCCGCTAATGGAAAGCTATTTACACACGAACCCTCGTCTCTATGCTTTATGATGAACAAAACGAAGGCAAGCATTGTATCAACGTAGAATAGTTTTGAACACTCCTGTTTTGTTTTTCGATTTCCTTGCAATTTCAGTTATTGAACGTTATGTACTGTAAATATTGACTATCTCTTATGAACTATTTCATTGACAACTTTTTAAAAATCCATGAAATGGTTAGCCTTGATTCGGCTTCTTCTTTATCATAACGCCTAATATATACAATTCCAGAGTGGACTGCCTGATTCAATATACAAGCAAAAAGTAGACAAAATAAACGGAAAAGTTATTGTGTTATGGGATTAACATATAAAACATATACAATTTATATCCACAAATTTCGCGTTTCCATTAAAAACCCATAAGCGTGAGTCGCCAGAGAAATGTCAAGAACATAAAAGGTATGCTAATATAATTCACCCCGTCTGCTTGACCGACATCGATCAAGGCCGAGAGACGAGTGTGGGCCAGTACAACAGTGTGAGTGTGGACCAGTATAACAGTGTGAGTGTGGACCAGTAACAACAGTGTGAGTGTGGACCAGTACAACAGTGTGAGTGTGGACCAGTACAACAGTGTGAGTGTGGACCAGTAACAACAGTGTGAGTGTGGACCAGTAACAACAGTGTGAGTGTGGACCAGTACAACAATGTGAGTGTGGACCAGTACAACAGTGTGAGTGTGGACCATTACAACAGTGTGAGTGTGGACCAGTAACAACAGTGTGAGTGTAGACCAGTACAACAATGTGAGTGTGGACCAGTACAACAGTGTGAGTGTGGACCAGTACAACAGTGTGAGTGTGGACCAGTACAACAGTGTGAGTGTGGACCAGTACAACAGTGTGAGTGTGGACCAGTACAACAGTGTGAGTGTGGACCAGTAACAACAGTGTGAGTGTGGACCAGTACAACAATGTGAGTGTGGACCAGTATAACAGTGTGAGTGTGGACCAGTAACAACAGTGTGAGTGTGGACCAGTACAACAATGTGAGTGTGGACCAGTATAACAGTGTGAGTGTGGACCAGTACAACAGTGTGAGTGTGTACCAGTATAACAGTGTGAGTGTGGACCAGTACAACAGTGTGAGTGTGGACCAGTACAACAATGTGAGTGTGGACCAGTACAACAATGTGAGTGTGTACCAGTATAACAGTGTGAGTGTGGACCAGTAACAACAGTGTGAGTGTGGACCAGTACAACAATGTGAGTGTGGACCAGTACAACAATGTGAGTGTGTACCAGTATAACAGTGTGAGTGTGGACCAGTAACAACAGTGTGAGTGTGGACCAGTACAACAATGTGAATGTTGACCAGCATAACAGTGTAAGTGTGGACCAGTAACAACAGTGTGAGTGTGGACCAGTACAACAGTGTGAGTGTGGACCAGTACAACAGTGTGAGTGTGGACCAGTCACAACAGTGTGAGTGTGGACTAGTACAACAATGTGAGTGTGGACCAGTATAACAGTGTGAGTGTGGACCAGTACAACACTGTGAATGTGGACCAGTACAATAATGTGAGTGTGGACCAGTATAACAGTGTGAGTGTGGACCAGTACAACAGTGTGAGTGTGGACAGTACAACAATGTGAGTGTGGACCAGTACAACAATGTGAGCGTGGACCAGTACAACAATGTGAGTGTGGACCAGTATAACAGTGTGAGTGTGGACCAGTACAACAGTGTGAGTGTGGACCAGTACAACAGTGTGAGTGTGGACCAGTAACAACAGTGTGAGTGTGGACCAGTACTCAATGTGATTGTGGACCAGTATAACAGTGTGAGTGTGGACCAGTAACAACAGTGTGAGTGTGGACCAGTACAACAGTGTGAGTGTGGACCAGTACAACAATGTGAGTGTGGACCAGTACAACAATGTGAGTGTGGACCAGTATAACAGTGTGAGTGTGGACCAGTAACAACAGTGTGAGTGTGGACCAGTACAACAGTGTGAATGTGGACCAGTACAACAGTGTGAGTGTGGGCCAGTACAACAGTGTGAGTGTGGACCAGTATAACAGTGTGAGTGTGGACCAGTAACAACAGTGTGAGTGTGGACCAGTAACAACAGTGTGAGTGTGGACCAGTACAACAATGTGAGTGTGGACCAGTATAACAGTGTGAGTGTGGACCAGTACAATAATGTGAGTGTGGACCAGTACAACAGTGTGAGTGTGGACCAGTACAACAGTGTGAGTGTGGACCAGTACAACAGTGTGAGTGTGGACCAGTACAACAGTGTGAGTGTGGACCAGTACAACAATGTGAGTGTGGACCAGTATAACAGTGTGAGTGTGGACCAGTAACAACAGTGTGAGTGTGGACCAGTAACAACAGTGTGAGTGTGGACCACTACAACAGTGTGAGTGTGGACAGTACAACAATGTGAGTGTGGACCAGTACAACAGTGTGAGTGTGGGCCAGTACAACAGTGTGAGTGTGGACCAGTACAACAGTGTGAGTGTGGACCAGTAACAACAGTGTGAGTGTGGACCACTACAACAGTGTGAGTGTGGAAAGTACAACAATGTGAGTGTGGACCAGTACAACAATGTGAGTGTGGACCACTACAACAGTGTGAGTGTGGACCAGTACAACAGTGTGAGTGTGGACCACTACAACAGTGTGAGTGTGGACCAGTACAGCAATGTGAGTGTGGACCAGTACAACAATGTGAGTGTGGACCAGTATAACAGTGTGAGTGTGGACCAGTACAACAGTGTGAGTGTGGACCAGTACAACAATGTGAGTGTGGACCAGTACAACAATGTGAGTGTGGACCAGTATAACAGTGTGAGTGTGGACCACTACAACAGTGTGAGTGTGGACCAGTACAACAATGTGAGTGTGGACCAGTATAACAGTGTGAGTGTGGACCACTACAACAGTGTGAGTGTGGACCAGTACAACAGTGTGAGTGTGGACCAGTAACAACAGTGTGAGTGTGGACCAGTACAACAATGTGAGTGTGGACCTGTATAACAGTGTGAGTGTGGACCAGTAACAACAGTGTGAGTGTGGACCAGTACAACAATGTGAGTGTGGACCAGTATAACAGTGTGAGTGTGGGCCAGTACAACAGTGTGAGTGTGGACCAGTATAACAGTGTGAGCGTGGACCAGTACAACAATGTGAGTGTGGACCAGTATAACAGTGTGAGTGTGGACCAGTACAACAGTGTGAGTGTGGACCAGTACAACAGTGTGAGTGTGGACCAGTAACAACAGTGTGAGTGTGGACCAGTACTCAATGTGATTGTGGACCAGTATAACAGTGTGAGTGTGGACCAGTAACAACAGTGTGAGTGTGGACCAGTACAACAGTGTGAGTGTGGACCAGTACAACAGTGTGAGTGTGGACCAGTACAACAGTGTGAGTGTGGGCCAGTACAACAGTGTGAGTGTGGACCAGTATAACAGTGTGAGTGTGGACCAGTAACAACAGTGTGAGTGTGGACCAGTAACAACAGTGTGAGTGTGGACCAGTACAACAATGTGAGTGTGGACCAGTATAACAGTGTGAGTGTGGACCAGTACAATAATGTGAGTGTGGACCAGTACAACAGTGTGAGTGTGGACCAGTACAACAAAGTGAGTGTGGACCAGTACAACAGTGTGAGTGTGGACCAGTACAACAGTGTGAGTGTGGACCAGTACAACAATGTGAGTGTGGACCAGTATAACAGTGTGAGTGTGGACCAGTAACAACAGTGTGAGTGTGGACCAGAAACAACAGTGTGAGTGTGGACCACTACAACAGTGTGAGTGTGGACAGTACAACAATGTGAGTGTGGACCAGTACAACAGTGTGAGTGTGGGCCAGTACAACAGTGTGAGTGTGGACCAGTACAACAGTGTGAGTGTGGACCAGCAACAACAGTGTGAGTGTGGACCACTACAACAGTGTGAGTGTGGACAGTACAACAATGTGAGTGTGGACCAGTACAACAATGTGAGTGTGGACCACTACAACAGTGTGAGTGTGGACCAGTACAACAGTGTGAGTGTGGACCACTACAACAGTGTGAGTGTGGACCAGTACAGCAATGTGAGTGTGGACCAGTACAACAATGTGAGTGTGGACCAGTATAACAGTGTGAGTGTGGACCACTACAACAGTGTGAGTGTGGACCAGTACAACAATGTGAGTGTGGACCAGTACAACAATGTGAGTGTGGACCAGTATAACAGTGTGAGTGTGGACCACTACAACAGTGTGAGTGTGGACCAGTACAACAATGTGAGTGTGAACCAGTATAACAGTGTGAGTGTGGACCACTACAACAGTGTGAGTGTGGACCAGTACAACAATGTGAGTGTGGACCAGTACAACAGTGTGAGTGTGGACCAGTACAACAGTGTGAGTGTGGACCATTAACAAAAGTGTGAGTGTGGACCAGTACAACAATGTGAGTGTGGACCAGTATTACAGTGTGAGTGTGGACCAGTACAACAATGTGAGTGTGGACCAGTACAACAGTGTGAGTGTGGACCACTACAACAGTGTGAGTGTGGACCAGTACAACAGTGTGAGTGTGGACCAGTACAACAGTGTGAGTGTGGACCACTATAACAATGTGAGTGTGGACCACTACAACAGTGTGAGTGTGGACCAGAAACAACAGTGTGAGTGTGGACCAGTACAACAATGTGAGTGTGGACCAGTACAACAGAGTGAGTGTGGACCAGTACAACAGTGTGAGTGTGGACCAGTACAACAGAGTGAGTGTGGACCAGTATAACAGTGTGAGTGTGGACCAGTACAACAGAGTGAGTGTGGACCAGGACAACAGTGTGAGTGTGGACCAGTACAACAATGTGAGTGTGGACCAGTACAACAGTGTGAGTGTGGACCAGTACAACAGTGTGAGTGTGGACCAGTACAACAGTGTGAGTGTGGACCAGTACAACAGTGTGAGTGTGGACCAGTACAACAGTGTGAGTGTGGACCAGTACAACAGTGTGAGTGTGGACCAGTACAACAGAGTGAGTGTGGACCAGTACAACAGTGTGAGTGTGGACCAGTACAACAGTGTGAGTGTGGACCAGTACAACAGTGTGAGTGTGGACCAGTACAACAATGTGAGTGTGGACCAGTACAACAGAGTGAGTGTGGACCAGTACAACAGTGTGAGTGTGGACCAGTACAACAGTGTGAGTGTGGACCAGTATAACAATGTGAGTGTGGACCAGTACAGCAGTGTGAGTGTGGGCCATTACAGCAGTGTGAGTGTGGACCAGTACAACAGTGTGAGTGTGGACCAGTACAACAGTGTGAGTGTGGACCAGTACAACAGTGTGAGTGTGGACCAGTACAACAGTGTGAGTGTGAACCAGTACAACAGTGTGAGTGTGAACCAGTGCAACAGTGTGAGCGTGGACTAGTAAACCAGTGTGATAGTTGTCATGACAGTACAAGGGTAGTGCCAAGGGTGTACAAGTGGATTGGTACAAGGGGATTGATGGGGTGGAACCAAGGTAGTGTCAAGGTAGTGCTAGGGTGATGCTAGCGTGGAGTCAGTGTAGTATTATTGTTGTTTCATGGAGTGCCAGAGAGCTTCAAGGTGATAGGTGGGTGCCATGGGAAGTGATAATAATACTATGATATTGTGTAAGTGGAAGGGCTAATGTTGCTGATCTGTTTGCCCATAAATATGAACAATTTAATTACAGTGTACCATATAGTGATGAAGACATCACTACTCTTAAACACTACATTAATAAGATCATATCTGATGGGTGTACAAGCAGCGGATGTAATGATTGTGAGCAACATAATATTACAACTAAGGAAGTTGGGGACGCAATTATACAGTTAAAATGTGGCAAAAATTATGGAAATTTTGAGAAAACGTCTGACCATATAATTAATGCCAGCGATAAAAAATTTGTTTGAGTATCTTGCTGTGTTGTTTACTGCTATGCTTAGACATGGAATTTCGCCTGAGGGCATGTTGGTTAGCACAATGGTACCTATTCCAAAAGGTAGATGGATAAATGTATGTACTTCGGACAATGTTAGGGCAATTACCTTAAGCAGTATTTTAGGTAAAATTTTAAACAAAATCATTATGTGTAAAGAAGAGAATCATCTAATAACAAGTGAATTACAGTTTAGTTTTAAAAAGGTGCGTCAACGAGTCTATGCACTTCCATAATTCAAGAAACTGTATCGTATTTTATTCTTAAAGGTAATAATGTGTACGGGCTGTTTTTGCATGCCAGTAAGGCATTCGATAGAGTAAATTACTGTAAACTTTTTTGTATACTCTTATCACGAAATGTATGTCCGCTAGTGTGTAGGCTCTTGTTAAATACATATATCAATCAAAAGTTAGGAGTCAGATGGAATAGTGAAATGTCTGATTATTTTCATGTTCAAAATGGTGTAAAACAATGAGGGGTAATATAACCTGTGTTATTTTGCATATATATTGACGGTCTTTTGGAATCCTTAAAAACATCAGATGTTGGGTGTTATATGGGAAGTGCTTTTGCAGGAGCATATGCATATGCGGATGATCTAACCTTATTGGCACCAAGTGTACAGGCACTAAGAAAACTAACCTTAGTTTGTGAAGAGTTTGCTCGATATTATCATATGATACTTAATTCTAAAAAGAGCCAGTTGATTGTTTTTAAGTCAGGGACAAGGACTCCCCCCTGATCCTGGTATTAAGATTAATGGAGAAGCTGTAACAATGGTTAAAAAAGTTGTTCATTTAGGCCATGTGCTATATGATAATGTGTATAATTTTGATGCATCTAAGTGTATTGGAGATTTTAACAGACTTAGCACTCTTTTTTTTTTTTAGCAGATTTTAAGCACTGCAGCTCAGATATTAGAAACTATTTATTTTTTAGATATTGTACTAATTTTTATGGATCCCAGATCTTACCCCTATTTGATAATTGTATGAATGATTTGTACAGAGCATGGCGGGTGGCTGTTAGGCGGGTGTGGAGAGTACCATGGACCACACACTGTAATATGTTGCCACATTTAGCTAAGGTTATCACGCCACAACTTTGGTTTACAAAGCGCTGTGTAAAATTTGTTCAGATGGCTTTTAATACGAATAATGAGCTAGTAAAAACCGTGGTAAATATGGCAAAAATTGGGACTCACTCAATCATGGGAGGTAATATACGACTATTGACTAGTAAATATAATATGGATGTTAAAAATATACATACAGAATGGAGTAAGACATGCGATAATCAAAATGAGACTATTAGAATATGTGAACAAGTGAGAGGACTCTGTTTTACCAGGGATAGAGGTACTAGAAACCCATTGTCTAGGGAAGAATGTAAGATGATGATATCTTTCCTGTGTACTGACTAACTAAATGTATTTATATCTATATTTTTATTTTTTGTTGTATTTTATAGTGCATATTTGTGCGAATAAAGATATTTGAATGAATTGAATGAATAATAATATTCTCAGGTCTTTTATTAAGCGCCATTTCTCTCTAGCCTCCGTTCCGAGATTCAATTGCGTTGTAATAGTTAAAAGAGACCATTCCCATCCCATTGCTCAACGGAGATGGTACCAACCAGGGCTAGTGAAAAAAACGTTCACGTTTGAGCAGGCACGAACGCGAGACTCCTGGGTATTAGGGGCAGATGCTCTTCACTAGACCAGCCAGCCGGCTGATGCATGGCACCAGAGAAGTACGAGGGTCGAGCAAAGTAAGTGAAGGTAGCTAGGTGGTGCCAAGGTATTATCAGGGGAGTGCCAGGGGAAGATAAGAACGGTGACAGGGACATGTTAGGGGAAAACCATAGGAGGGCTTTAGGAGTACAAGAGGCAAGGGGTGCCAGGGAAGTGCCAAGGGACTGTCATGGGAGTTTCAGGGCATTGCCAAGGGATACCAATGGAGCATCAGGTGGTAGATACTAGGGAAGTGCCACAGTGGCGTCAGTGGGCGCCAATAAAGGGGACATAGTAAATGTCAGGGGAGGGCTGGGAAGTGCCAGGGGAGGACAACGAGAGGGCCAAGGGAATGTCAGAGGGGGAGTGCCAGGCGAGTAACAGGGGGGTGCTATGTTAGTGTCAGGGGTGGTCCAGGAGAGGGTGGGGAAGTGCCACGGGAGGGCCAGGGGAGGGTTTCGTCGGTACTGCCGCAGCGTCAATGTCAATGGTGCAGTCTGGAGGTGTGTGTGAGTGAATATCTAGAGTGGGTGTACAGTGTGTATGTGTACAGGCTGTTATTTGCTGTACTATGATGGCTGCGCATATTTCAATGTGAGCCTTACGTTGAGAGGGCGTCAGTGTGAGAGTGCTTCATTTTGAGTGCCTGTATGACTCTGGTCTGCGTCACACAAGGGCATATATCCGATAATAGGCTCGGAGTCAGTGCATACAAATCAATATATACCAAAGAAAAGACAAAACGGTTATTCTACCAATGCTGCTTACTTTTTTACGTTAATATAAAGTTCACAGCTTAATATCAGGACCAAACACCTTAAAACACGAATAGATTATGCGAATACAAATAATTGAACGGTTATATCATTGTGAGTACCAGAATCGGATACAGATTATCGGATACAGATGCCCATGAGACACCGGCTTCAGTGCTTCAGTGTAATGTACGAAATATGGGCATTGCTACAGTGTGGAAGCGTGTGTGAGCCATTGTTTCAGTATGACTGTTACCATATTTACATATATGGCTGATCGAGTTTCTTTATATAAAACTATAGGGTACTGCTGCTGTTTGGAGGCTTGTATGAGTGAGTATTCCGGTGTTAGCATTTTAAGTGTAGGGTCTATAAACTAAATTTCAGTATAGCGTGAGTTTAATATTAGAAAGTATGTTGCTAGAGTATATTATTTTGACTTTAATTATTTATTGCCCTTGCTTATTACTGTGAGTGAATGATTGTTTGACAGTACCTATGTATGGACAATCAACACGCTTGTCACAGTAACAACTACAGCTCAGATATTCAATATAGTCTTATGATACGACATGGTAACTTAGAAGGACAAAACCGACTAGTGTTATAACAAGTTATGTCTTGCATATGAAAAAATAACTTGTCCATCTTTGGAATTACTAGACAGTTGCAAGTTATAATGCATGTTTATATAGATACAATGAAGGGACCAAATTAACTTTGATCATAGAGAGATGCTGCGTTGTAGGTGTTTTTGAAAATCCAGATTTAGTGTTTTTCGAAGTAATCATCAGTGGGAATGGTATTCCAAGAAATTGTTTTATTATGTGGTAGTTAGTTCCACATAACAATTGTCTCTGTGTTATGGTAAAAGCACATGCCAGTGAGTATTGGGTGAAAGCTAAAATTGATAAGTTATATAACCAGCATAAGGAATACTGCATAAGCCAGTATGAATGAAACAGAGCACTGTGACTCAATGATAAGGGCAACATAAAATCAAATGAGAGCGTCTGGCATTGCACCACTCTGGAAGGTTATAAGGCAGAGTGACTGAAAAATTGAAACCTAAGACGTGTGTGTAAGGGGCTTTATCTATCTACATTAAAGTTTCGGCCTATGCTGTATATCCTGCATTGTTAATTAAGCGTCAGATAGATATATAATACACATGCTTGTCCACTATAATCGTAAATACAATGCTGGACGACATATAGAACACAACATTCATACTTAAAAGACTGCAATCCATAATTTCAACTCCTTAGTGTAACAGAAAACTAATAAGGCCTAATTACATAAGAACACATCCTTAATATTCAGGCTTTCATAAGTTGTATGAATAAATGTTATGTGTTTATATCAAGCGAGAAGATTCAAGTTGAAGTTGCAAAAATATATTATCCGTTTTATGCAGACTATCTGAAGTATGTATGCGACACAGTGCTTATGAAAACAAAGCTGGCGTTTCCTTCCCTACAGAGGACCATAGTGGGGAGTGTTACGACAGTGAGAGTGCCACAGCTTAGAGGCCAGCCAGGCACACCACACACACCACCACCACCACCACTTACACACTCCTCCACGCTCAACACTACTCCTTCCACTTGCTGTACTCTCAATAATAACATTACAACCACAAATGAAAAACAATACTCGCTTACAAAGTCGACCAAACTGCTATCTCGCCCTTGTCTCTGTACAGTCGGCATTAAAAAGTCCCGCCTCACCTTCGCAACTACAACTTAATATATCGAATTTTAAGGAAACGTTCCTCAGTCACACTTAAGTCAATTTCTAAAATCTGAAAAAGAGAACTGAAATTGAAGTTGTTGAGGTGAGACAAAGCTTTCATGGGCTACATTACTACATACATTCAATTGCTAGTTTTGTATGAAGGAAAATTATACCTATTTATTATTTTATATATCTCGAAGTGGGCGAGTGTAACATTTCATTGTTATCTTTCTTTTTTTCATAGTAGTACATCGTTAATTGATTGTGAATCATTCATGAATCATCAGTGCAGTGAACAAAAACATAATGCGTGTACTGTATTACCTAAAAATATAAAAGTTCAATATACAAGTGAAGGTGATAAGAGTGACTATGAATTCGAAACATATATAGCACATTTATTATGTAGATACAATGTTATATTGTATAACGTTCCTTCCAAAAAATACGTGGTTTGAAACATGGATGTGACGATTATTTTGCTCATATGTTTACAAACAAAATAATTGTGATTCATAATATACAGATACATGTTCCTACGCTATATTTTTGGAACCAAATGTGATTTAGTTGTTCTGATCAGTGCTAAAATATAAATATAAGTGATCTTAGAGAATATATACAAACATGATGTATTCTAGACTTATGGTGCAAGAGACGATAATAACAAACTGCATTATCTGTCAATAAGGTGAGTCAGATAAAGTTGATATATCCCATTTAACACACTCTTTCTATGTCTATATGTACTTGCTAAGCCTTTTCTTCATGAGTTTGTTATTTGACAGACAATATTAACAATTAAATACGCCAGAACGTAGACATTGCACGACACGAAAAATATATTACTTTCCTTGCCTCTCTAATGGCTTAGTATATTACTCTTCAATATATTTCCTTGCTAGTTGCATACTGTAATCGCTGCATTTACTTCTTCATTGTTCGCTGATACAAATATATAATTATAATACTTTGTCAGATACACTTACGAGACAATTTATTATTTGAAATCTGAAGACTCACTAGATATATTCAACTCGTTTTAGGAGTTTGAAAATAATGTACTTTACATAATAATTGCACTTTGCTTTTGACAGTGGTGTGATCAAATCAGCCCATCATTGTGTAGGCTAAACGAGTTATTATTGCGCTCCTATGGTACTAACATAACAAACATTGCAGATTGAGTTGAGATCATTACGACAAGTGTAAAGCAACAACAATTTAGATAAAACAGTAGATTCTAGATTATAAGGCGAAAGTGAGTTTTATAAATAGAGTTGCATTTAAATAGGAGGATAGTAAGGTACTGCGCGTTTAAATATTTTCACTTGCATAACTGTCCGTGAAGATAAGGGAGTGTTTTACAGGCGTCAATAACGCAATTATCCAAAGTGCTGCACCTTTCCTTCAGCACCACCACATACCCGTACCTGTAACAGCTGACCTTGGCCCACGCTCCACAACTATAATAACATAATAACGCTACTGTTTTATTTGACATCGGAGTATTACTCCTGTCTCTACGAAAATACATAACCATAAGTTTTACGTACTTATATAATGATAATGTTGAGCTACGAATATTCTCCCGTAAACGACATAAAATGTATTATTTGTATACTATATTCTGATGATTACTACATGATTATATTTGCAACTTGCAAAATGTTGCTACAATGTGTGTGTAGGTGCTAATGTCCATAATACAGTCTCTCACTCTCACACACTCTCTCTCTCTCTCTAATATATATATATATATATATATATATATATATATATATATATATATACAGAGAGAGAGAGATTGATTTTAATTTTGCCCTGAGGGGCGAGTTTATTGAGCAGCGCGCCCCATCCTGTGAGGGGACAACCACTGGTAAAGCGATACACACGGCTCAAAGAGCCATTATTTCACTGAAACAACAGTATCGAGAAAGAGAGAATCACCCGTATTTTATAGACGATATGTTGTGTACCTTTTTCTATCATAATGACCTTTCTGTCGTAATATGTTGTCTCTACAATAAATATTATACTGTATACTGCATATGAACAAAATCCATTAGTTGGAAAACTATGTTGTAAACTATGTTGTTATGCTTTTAGTTTTATGTTGCAGTATATGTAGGATAAGGCTTTATGTTGCAGTATATGTAGGATAAGGCTTTATGTTGCAGTATATGTAGGATAAGGCTTTATGTTGCAGTATATGTAGGATAAGGCTTTATGTTGCAGTATATGTAGGATAAGGCTTTATGTTGCAGTATATGTAGGATAAGGCTTTGTCTCTAAATATATTTGGCATGACCTGGAGTATAGGCGTTAGGATTATTTAGTGTTAGTAACCTTGGCTCATATTGGGTTCTCGTTTCAGTACTGGTGCAGCATTAGACATTTTGGGGGGAAGATTGACTGACATAAGTGGATTATAAAGACAAATATTTTCTACTTTGATATATGGGTTCCCCTTTCCTTTGAAATTCATCGAAGTAATTTATCAGACATGGATTGTATTATCAATTGTATCATGTTTATGGCCTCTTCTACATGTCGCTCTTAATGGTTGATGACGATTACATTCAGTTTAATTGGAATGAAGGACCTTGGAATCGGCTAGTTGTTCATTCATGTAAAACAGAAAACGATGACATTCTTAATTATAGCCATGTGAGTTTAATCGTTAGCATAATTATGTCCGTCTAGGTGCGGCACATATTATGAAACAACTATAGAAATGTTACATAGTTATAGGATTCCTTGGAATTTGAAGTTTGACTTTCCTCTTTTTTTAGTTCCTCATTATAATGATCGACTTTGAGTCACAAGGGTTTATGTATTATGCGTTTGAGATTTAGTATTATATACAGAATTTACATGTTTCATGACATATTTCATATATATCTGTCTTACAACAGTTGTTCTAATGCTACGTGTATGTTTATGTATAGCTTAATGCATGCCACTTGAAATAATTCATTAAAATACATGGTTGATCCCCATCCACTCGTTGAGATGCATAGTTTCGAAATATATAGGGGGCAACATGGTCGTTACCTTTAATGAAAGTTAAAGTACTTAATCTGTAGTATGATTTTTCCATTGGAAAGCTCATGACACGATCTAGTATTTATAGAGAAACACACTGGTGACATGATCAGTCTTGTGCGGGGCCAATTTATGAATATTTTGGTTTGTGCTGTAGGGTGCTGGTGCTGTAGGGTGCTGGTGCTGTAGGGTGCTGGTGCTGTAGGGTGCTGGTGTAGGGTGCTGGTGCTGTAGGGTGCTGGTGTAGGGTGCTGGTGCTGTAGGGTGCTGGTGCTGTAGGGTGCTGGTGCTGGTGCTGGTGTAGGGTGCTGGTGCTGTAGGGTGCTGGTGCTGTAGGGTGCTGGTGCTGTAGGGTGCTGGTGCTGTGGGGTGCTGGTGCTGGTGCTGGTGCTGTAGGGTGCTGGTGCTTTAGGGTGCTGGTGCTGGTGCTGGTGTAGGGTGCTGGTGCTGGCGCAAGGTTATCGAGTGTGTGCTGTAGGGTGCTGGTGCTGTTGGGTGCTGGTGCTGTAGGGTGCTGGTGCTGTAGGGTGCTGGTGCTGTAGGGTGCTGGTGCTGTAGGGTGCTGGTGCTGGCGCAAGGTTATCGAGTGTGTGCTGTAGGGTGCTGGTGCTGGCGCAAGGTTATCGAGTGTGTGCTTCCTGACGTCACAGAATATACACGTAGAGCATATATATATACACACACACACACACACACACACACACACACACACACACACACACACACACACATAAATATATAAACAAATAAATAAATACACAAATATATATATATATATATATATATATATATATATGCTGGTTGTCCAGTGAAACGCGTCATATATCCTGTATATATATATATATAACCCTGTACCACCATATATATCATATATATATATATATATATATATATATATATATATATATATATATATAGATACAGTGTATATATACAGTATATATATATACAGTGTATATATATACAGTATATATATATATATATATATATATATATATATATATATATATATATATATATATATATATATATATATACAGTGTATATATACAGTATATATATATACAGTGTATATATATATACAGTATATATATATATATATATATATATATATATATATATACAGTATATGTGGTCAGCAAGGTCATTGAGATAGAAACTATTTTGTGCAACTCCTTGTAGCTATGATCGAGGTATAGCCAGAAGAGGACAGGTGAACAACAATTGTAATTGAGCGGGACGTCGATGCCTGAATATTGGTGTTTGAGTGTTGAAACGAGTGCACCAGGAGGAAAGTGGGAGGGTGGGCAGTGGAAAGGAATCGAGACGGTATTTGACACTTTCATGATCCGATTACGTGTTTATTTTCTATTTTCTGGCTATTATTAGACAGGTTTATTCAGATTAGGAAAGGTATATGGAAGTCAGAGGGTCTATTGAGATAATCTTTGTCTAAACTATTCCCGCAGATCCTTCATTATCTATCTACAATCGCCTAATGTTAACCAGGATAAACTATCATAACTAGTCATAATCTTGTAAGAGTTAACCTCTTCAAAACGATGGCGTTCTATTGATTGTATTATGGTTAAAATAGATACTCATACATTGTTAAGACAGGATCTTCATTAATTAATAAAGGGAAACGATATCACAATTATTAAACTTTTACCGTTTACAGGTTCTTTCTAAACTGGATATAGTTGTTCACTTATAACCAGAGTAAAAGGATAACAGACGTTATTATATTGAAAGGGATACACATAAGGATGGGTTTCGCTTACCCGTTCCACTGTTTCTAGCAACAAGGTGATATAAGAGGGAGCACCTTTTCTATGATTAATACGTATACATGTGTAGGAATTACGAAGTAAAACAACAACAGCTAGCTAATGAAGGTAAGCCATGATTCAATGTGTAGGTAAACCAGAAGATGGGGATTCTGGAGAAGAATATTATGTGAAAAATAGTGTACCTCTCAAATTATTTATGAATGATATTAGATCGTAAAGTGGAGAATGCAAGGCTACATTTTAACGTTTGAGACTGAGAGTTGAGCAACTCTTGGTAATTAAACCACACAATATTATCCGAGACGAATATGAGTGAGTGTTGGATGATATATAATTATTTTCAGATGTTTGGTAAGGTGTATACATGTGGGGTGTAGATTAGCAAACACTCGAGACAAAGATACTTATAGAAATACAGGTATTTTGGACAGGTGGGTTGAAGGAAGAGGTACAGTATACAAGATATACAAGCTTGTAGTCATTTTTGTGTTCCAACATAATAGAGGGTTGCGGTGGTAAACGCTGCAGAATTTACCTTGAGATAGGAATTATACATTTATAAATCTGGTAGTGTGCGTACTGTGAGTATAAGAGTGTATTTGGAGACGGTAGGATATTGATTCATGTAGAATCATGTTAGAAGTAGGTGAAATCAAGTGGGCACAATGTATGTGAGATAATATAAACCGAAATGTGTTCAATCAACTAAGAACATATTGTGAACAAAAAGGTTTATGTGATACTTTTGTATATAATAATAGAGAAGTAACATTGAATATTCATTGGAACAAATCATGTTAAATCATATATTTACGTGCTTTTTACATTGGGGCTAAACTGCTCAAAAGTGTCAAACTCTTGCAAGACACTAATATTATTGAATTAATTTTCAAGACCTCCACAGATTTGATCGTTTACGGCATTGGGATGTACCATTTATCATAAATGATACTTGCTGCCTCATGTCATACCGCTGTCACAATATTGTCAAATACGGTCGAACATCTTTGATGAGAGACAAGGAGATAACCTCTTCAAACATGCAACTGTCCTTCCCTCTGAATCCACAGATGGACGTTGTACTACAGGGTAGAGACGTTGTGAAATGAAAGCAAAGGATCTCCTCAAGCCAATGCATGTGTTATATTACACATAAATACTCAGTTTCACCTTAAAGAACAAGCAAAACAGCATACGTATCTGCAGTACATATCAATATCAACTAGGTGCAATCTCTGAACATTGGAACACGTAAAACACAAGATGTTTGAACATCGATTGTATAGAATAATATGATTTGTTGACAACATATTTTGAAGCACTGGTAATACACAGTAGTGGAAGATGTAACGTTTACAAATATCTGTAAGTGAGATGGAAACAAGGAAGAATATGATGACAGCAGAAAGATATTTTAAGATGAAGGTTATAATTATGAGTAAAATTGCCCCTCTCATTCAGATAGAGATATTTATCCTTTTCTTTGACATCTAGATATTCTTGTTTAATATGAGACGAACCCCTTGTAAACAAAGATACAAACAACAGCCTAAATGAGTTTTATCTAAGATAAGCTGTCCAAAGCAAAATATAATCGCTTGAAGGTAGATCATTGTATGTAACAAAATCGTTTGCCGACTTAAGAATATAATTATTCTGTATTGGTAATAGTAAAATAAAATAAAAATGAGATAGCGTTGATAAGTAAGTTTATTACAAATACGATTATGAAAATAACGATACAGGGTAGCATTGTGTGTCCATCATGTGAGTACAGAGATAAATATGAAACTCATTACATATTATAATTGAAGGTAGCACGCAGTCAAGGTGAATACCAAACTAGAGAGAGAGAGATTTAAATCATATTTATGAAAATATGAACGCCAATTGTTTGCTTTTTGTTACGCCCAAAATGATATATATATTGCAAAAAACTATTGATAAATTAACAGTTTAAGTCCGTAGTCAACCACATTTGAGTATTTTCTACATTATTTTGTGTCTGCATATGTCACCTAAAGTATGAGAATAAGACCGAAAATACAGTATATAGATATTCCGCTAAGTGAATGACATTAGTAACGCCAGTCCCGTGATCGTAACTAGTAGTGATTTTTTAGTGTACTCTCCCTTCATTAGTAGTTTTAGACTAGAGAAAATTTATCAAATGATACCAGATGCTCTGGCAAAGTAAATTTAATAAAATATACAGCAAATAGGGAACGTCATCAGTTTATCATATTCTCAATCGACTCTTACCTGAAGAAATTCGTTTTCATAACTAGTCATTGTTATTCTATTAATTCTTAATATTATTAGTAAGATAACCAGATGTCTTATTCTCTAAAGTAAAAAACAAGGTTTTAGGGCTTATGCTAGGTTGAGCTTGGCCGCTGCTGCCTTATCTGTATCAATGCCCTTTGGAGCCTGTATGGGTACTTCCGATGAGGTATATATCCAACTTGGTACACAGGGGATACTGCGTACTATCTCCAGGTTACCATAGTTTACTTCCATAGGTGAAACGCCATAAATGTTCACTAACTCGAGATGCCTAATTATATACTGATAGTTGGGCAGAGGCATAGGGTGCAAGAACCCAGGGATCGAACTCAAGACCTTTCGATTTTGAGTCGCATACGCTATCATTACGCAACAGGTCTCCTTAGGTGTATTACCTAAAGTCCTAAACATATATTTCAACCAAAAACAAGAATATGAAGCCACAATATATGTGTGTTTACAGGCAACACAAATGTAGTGACACCAACAAATATTTCTCGGGCAAGCCAGTGACTTGTGAATATTGGTTTCAAGCTAATGTAATGGTGTAATGGTTAGAACGTGTAAGTTCTGTATGTGGCATCCTTGGTTCGAATCCTGGGATGATCGCATGCTTTGATATATTACATTTTGGGGTTATTAATGTTAGAACGATGTGAATGTATAACAATAGGTTCAGGAACATTTCTTTGCGAGGTAGATCCTTTAGTATCTTTACCCCATAAACGGTTCTTTCCTCTCGCATAAACAATAGTCTATTCATAGTGCAGTTGGGTCCAGTACATGATCAAATTGCTATCCAATATTCGATAAATAGGAATTAATCGTAGTAATGTGTTGTACCTTTAACTGCCTTGAAGGTGTAATAGTTAACATATGTAAGTTCAGTATATGGTATCCTGGGTTTGAATCCTGGGAGGATCGCATGTTTTTATTCATTTAATTTGGGGGTTTTGGTGTGAGGAACGATGTGAATTTCTAAATAGATCGGAGTTTATGTTTTTTTTGTAGTGTTTGGTAACGCATCGTCAATATCAAAATAGTGAGATTACTAACTTTTATTGATAGCAGCATACTGATGTGAGACAAGTTAATCATAGTATTGTTGATTACTAACTTTTATTGATAGCAGCATACTGATGTGAGACAAGTTAATCATAGTATTGTTGATTTCGCAATAAATGAAAATATAAATAAATAAGTGTACTCAGAAATAAGCGAAATATCACATGAACAGCATTTGTAATAGAGATATCATACATCACTACAAACCAAATTAATGATGATAATAATCCTGATAGAATGCCCTGGAGAGCTCAGTCTATCATCTTGTGCATTTTACGCAAACCTATACTTAACTTACCGCGTCCGTTTAACCCTTAACTGGCGGCCCGCAAAATAAGTCGAGTTAAATAAGTTTGGACTATGTGGCGGCTCACACCATAAGTCGTGTGGCAATTTCAGCACATAATGTTGCTGAGAGAGAGAGACAAGTGGTGGCAGGAGAGTAGCGAGCGTATGACTGCTCCAGACCACCGCGGCGGGCCTACTGACATGAATCCCACCCTCCTCCACCCTCTCACACTCGCTACATAGTGAAATGTATGGGGAAAGTACCGAATTACATGGTTTTTGCACTCGTGTTGCGCGGTTGTTGCAAGAAAACTAGCGGTCATACAAGGATCGTTGTGGTGTCATTGGAAAGCTCTGTTTATGCCCTTTCAGGGATAGATACTTGTTTTACGCTCTAGGTCTTATTTAGGCATGAAAATGATCACGTAAACAGCCCTATTTTGGGTAAAAACACCCCGCTGGTGGCTACATATTATATACCGCCTAGGCCGCTCTTTAGGTGTTAATGAAGCGATTCCAAACACCATGATACAGCTCTATAAGGTATGTATGTATATACTCATGCAAATAACCCATTGCTGGGGGTGGCCGACACGAGACAGAGCACGAACAGATACAACATTTTAAGTTCCTATTCTCAGGGTCCGGGACCACTTTCGCGTTCCCTTGCCCGTTTCTCTGTCTCGTCGAGTATGAAGTACTTTGCCAGCTTTTATTATTTATTATAATTATTTATTTTCTTGCATTTTGATATCTTTGTTAAGAGGGTATTATCACATCAACGTAAAATCATGTTACGATGATTAACAATTCAACAAGTATTTGTGATTTCATTAATTAAAGAAATATTTCTGCAGTGAAGTAGACGTATTGATTTAAACAACCCATTTATATCCGGAAGCCAATCATGAAGCTGTTAATAACAGCCATGTTGGCTCGAACGTCCCTTGATTTTGGTCCTGTCACTCTTTCAACTCTGGGGGAGGCACTCGCTACAGGCAATTCTGCCCTTTGTCTCCCTCACTCACATATACAAAAAATGCATAATACTCTAAGGTCCAATGCAAAAAGATATTATTTAATAAATTGTAACACATACACGTATTAATGTAAGGGCAATAATCTAACATTATGCCTTGGATTTTACCTTGTATGTTCATATTTATCTTATTTTAAAGCATCACAAGTATTCTGACTTTTATGTTCTGGAAATGTTTATAGCCAAGCCTTTTGGCTGAGTATGTGCATACAAATAAAAGACTGGAACAGTGAAGCGTCTGACATAGTCTGCGACCAACATATAATTTAAAAACAATTGAAAAATGGTGTGAAGCATGAACAATTAGGAATGCTGACCGTAGAACTGCAGTTCATCAGCGAGGGTAAGGGCTTGGGTAAAAACTAGTGTGTTATTAGGAAGAGTGTAGGGCCACATGGAGGTGCGTGCGTGAGTTCGTGTGTGAGTGGATTATGACAGGCACGACAGGATAGTTGAAGGTAGTGAGATAAAATTATAACCCTCCAGAGAGAGAGAGAGAGGGGAGGGAATGTGTGCGTGTGAGGTATGATTAGCCCGAGGTCCACCTGTTGGAGGCACCTGTGGCAGTGATCCAATATTGTCCAGGTATTCATTACATCAATTGGACATATACAGTATATACAGTATATATATATATATATATATATATATATATATATATATATATACCGGTATATATATATTTATTTATATATATATATATATATATATATATATATATATATATACCGGTATATATATATTTATTTATTTATTCTATGTAACTGACCCTCAATTGAGAGTTTGAGGCAGCTTACTTTTATTGGTATACTATAATGGATTGACACAATACGAGAATTATAACTATTTTCGATTGGTTTTGCCTCTCAACCTTGTCAATATATGAAGCTTATATTTCTGTTATTTTGACTAACATTACACGAATTTATGCATGCAGTTCAGAAAGGTCGTTTTGAAAGGAGCTGGGTACAAACGATCATAATATGTCTTTTAACTCCAACAGATTCGTAATGCAATACCTAAAATTATTTAAGAATAAGCCAAATAAAGTAAAGATAGCGTCCTCGAGTACTGAACGGATTAATCTGTAAGTGCTTTTCTAGGCCTTTCCATAATAGTAATACCTGACAAAGAAAGATTGTGTGCCTATTACAATGCTGAATATATATACATATATATATATATATATACATATATATATATTATATATATATATATATATATATATATATATATATATATATATATATATATATATATACTGTATAAATATATATATATTTATATATATATAGATATATATATATATATATATATATTCTCTTTTAAACAGACGAGGTTAAAAGCAATAGCAGTTTCAGCATTCAGGATTTTATTGTTACAGTTTTCAATAGTTCTAACAATTTTCCTCTGGGGTTCAGAGATGAGGTACAAAAGGTTAGCAAAATTCATGGTGGATCCAACGTTTCACAAGTAAACATCTTGCATCTTCAGGGAATGGAGAGGTAATGATTAGAATAGGAACGGAACGGAAGTATATAGGAAAGGTGAGGCAAGTAATAATTTTGATCACTCTTATGCTTCGAATACTAGAGTTGGTACAGAGGAAGTAGTAGGGGGTGAGGAAGTGAATTTTAGTAGGAGATGAAGGCGTCGGGGCTTGACCCAACCTGCGTGAGCTGGTTTTTTGTTGGAGAGACAGTTTGAGGATACTTTTCGAGAGGGGACAGGACGGACAACACATGGGACAATGCATCTTTTTTATACAAAATTCGAGGATCAAGTAGAGGGAGGTGGGTGGAGCTACTGGGTGTGTGGTGGCTGTTCATTGGTCGAAGGCAGTCTATTTGCGAGACGGGCACTAAATCTTATCGGTGGTTGGTTGTTGGCTGTGGGTGGCTGTGATTGGTTGGTGTTGTCAGTTGTGTGCTGAGCGTGGAAGCGTAAGGAAGGGGGTCACGGGGCGAGAGGAGGTGGGGCAGCATGCTTGATGCGCTTGCCTGAAGGAAGAATTTGAAGGTCTTGTGTTTGGTTGTTGATGCTGGGATTGAGTGTTTGGATGTATAGAGCTAGTCTTCTGCGGTCTGATTCTTTGCCATACTCGACAAAGAATCAGACCCCAGAAGACTAGCTATTTTAGAAGCTCTATACATCCAAACACTCAACCCCAGCATCAACAACCAAACACAAGACCTTCAAATTCTTCCTTCAAGCAAGCGCTACAGGCATGCTGCCACCCCTCCTCTCGCCACGCGACCCCTTTTCTTACGCTTCCACGCTCAGCACACAACTGACAACACCAACTAATCACAGCCACCCACAGCCAACAACCAACCACCGATAAGATTTAGTGCCCGTCTCGCGAATAGACTGCCTTCCACCAATGAACAGCCACCACACACCCAGTAGCTCTGCCCACCTCCCTCTACTTGATCCTCAAATTTTGTATAAATAATATGCATTGTCCCTATGCTAATCATTACCTCTCCATTCCCTGAAGATGCAAGATGTTTACTTGTGAAACGTTGGATCCACCATGAATTTTGCTAACCTTTTGTACCTCATCTCTGAACCCCAGAGGAAAATTGTTAGAACTATTGAAAGCTGTAACAATAAAATCCAGAATGCTGAAACTGCTATTGCTTTTAACCTCGTCTGTTTAAAAGAGAATCTATTACCTGGCTATACTAACATATATATATATATATATATATATATATATATATATATATATATATATGTTAGTATAGCCAAGTAATAGATTCTCTTTTAAACAGACGAGGTTAAAAGCAATAGCAGTTTCAGCATTCTGGATTTTATTTATATATATATATATATATATATATATGTTAGTATAGCCAAGTAATAGATTCTCTTTTAAACAGACGAGGTTAAAAGCAATAGCAGTTTCAGCATTCAGGATTTTATTGTTACAGCTTTCAATAGTTCTAACAATTTTCCTCTGGGGTTCAGAGATGAGGTACAAAAGGTTAGCAAAATTCATGGTGGATCCAACGTTTCACAAGTAAACATCTTGCATCTTCAGGGAATGGAGAGGTAATGATTAGAATAGGGACAAAGCATCATATTTATACAAAATTCGAGGATCAAGTAGAGGGAGGTGGGCGGAGCTACTGGGTGTGTGGTGGCTGTTCATTGGTGGAAGGCAGTCTATTCGCGAGACGGGCACTAAATCTTATCGGTGGTTGGTTGTTGGCTGTGGGTGGCTGTGATTGGTTGGTGTTGTCAGTTGTGTGCTGAGCGTGGAAGCGTAAGAGAGGGGGGCGCGGGGCGAGAGGAGGGGGGGGGGGGGGGGCAGCATGCCTGTAGCGCTTGCCTGAAGGAAGAATTTGAAGGTCTTGTGTTTGGTTGTTGATGCTGGGGTTGAGTGTTTGGATGTATAGAGCTTCTAAAATAGATTTTAAAAATTTGCACCTCTGGGAACTGTGGACCCCTATCCTATGTTGGAATGACACAGACTCGCCTTTCCCGTCGACTAACCCTCCACCTTCAATCTGGCGCTATAAAAGATCACTATCAAGCCCCCTAAACTCTAACTCGCGCCGACCTAGACAAACAAACCACCATACTCGACAAAGAATCAGACCCCAGAAGACTAGCTATTTTAGAAGCTCTATACATCCAAACACTCAACCCCAGCATCAACAACCAAACACAAGACCTTCAAATTCCTCCTTCAGGCAAGCGCTACAGGCATGCTGCCCCCCCCCCCTCCTCTCGCCCCGCGCCCCCCTCCCTTACGCTTCCACGCTCAGCACACAACTGACAACACCAACCAATCACAACCACCCACAGCCAACAACCAACCACCGATAAGATTTAGTGCCCGTCTCGCGAATAGACTGCCTTCCACCAATGAACAGCCACCACACACCCAGTAGCTCCGCCCACCTCCCTCTACTTGATCCTCGAATTTTGTATAAATATGATGCTTTGTCTCTATTCTAATCATTACCTCTCCATTCCCTGAAGATGCAAGATGTTTACTTGTGAAACGTTGGATCCACCATGAATTTTGCTAATCTTTTGTACGTCATCTCTGAACCCCAGAGGAAAATTGTTAGAACTATTGAAAGCTGTAACAATAAAATCCTGAATGCTGAAACTGCTATTGCTTTTAACCTCGTCTGTTTAAAAGAGAATATATATATATATATATATATATATATATATATATATATATATATATATATATATATATATATACTATAATAACTATATACATTATGTATATATATATATATTTTGTATATATATATTATATATATATATATATATATATATATATATATATATAAATATAATATATATATATATATATATATATATATATATACTGTATATATGTATATATATATATATATATATATATATATATATATATATATATATATATATATATATAATCCATTACAATTAGCCGATGAGTATATTTTTGTATACATAGGATCAATCACGAATGCAGCTCTCTTCCTCTACTTGCCATCTCATGAGCAAGCTTTTTTTTCACATGGAGCCTTCCTTGCCTGCATACGAATATGTATATATTGAATTGCTACTAAAACTAACAATGATGACTGGTGTATTCAAAGTATTACAAAGGCAGTTTACACGAACATCTTCAACTACTATGAAACTACAACTCGTTTATGTAGCATCTAGGTTAGTAAGAACCCCCCGGGGGACCTTGACAACATTCCTTTTGTTTTCACATGTTTATTTTATATGGAGTGTTTCCAATCCAACTAATATATACATATTTTCATTTTAGTCTGTCCTTTATGAACTGGAACATTATAAGTACGTTAAACTTTCTCAAAGCACAATTCATTCTCTTTCTTAATAGAAAATGTACACATTTTGTCTTTCCTCCTTTCTTTCTATATCTTAAATATCTATTATCTTATAATTATACCTTTCACTCTTGTACTTTAAACTATTTCTTCTATTATTTACTCACTCTCTGTTTCTCCTTTCATCAATTCATTTTTGCTCCTTCTCCAATAGCTCCTTCAGCATTCCTCCATCAAGGTTGCAGTGGTCCATCCATCATTATTATTGCAGGTTCAACCATGCTGCACCAAGAATGAACCCAAGACCATGTACACTTTGTAACATAGTCTTCGATACAGGATTAGATAAATATAAAAACAGTATTTTTATGCTGTTTATGTATTTACAACATCTCCTTGATCACATATTTACTTTTCCCCTCTGCTTTCTCCATTTATATAAGCGTATCAAATAACAATATAATTACTGACAACGCAAAGAAAATGAGGTCTACAAAGTCATGCAAATTCCATACTTGATCTTACATCATGTCCAACACCTTACCCCATCACGATTCAGATATACAGTTACAACTATATGGTAATGCAACTATATAAACCTTTTTGTCAGTACTACTCTATATTCATTTTATATGTTAATCATTAATTATTGTAAGTTACTAAATGATACATTAGTCAAATATCTTTATATGTGTGTATATATATATATATATAATACAGCATAAATTTATATATATATATATATATATATATATATATATATATATATATATATATATATATATATATATATTATAGGTTTGATTCCCGAAGGGAAGTAGAGAAAACCTAATATTTAGTAGGGTCCCGTAATCATTGACGACATCGCCTATTAGTATAATAGTCTCCATTCAACATCCCGCACCAGCATTTTGAATATCCCGCGCGGATGTTATCATGGAGTACTCGTCATAAGTGCACGCCTAATTCCCTTATGGGATCGTCATTTTGATCGGGTACCCTACAGAAAAAAACTCTGTAAAATATAAAAAAGAAAAAATAGCTTAATATCTGTTATCATATGACTTGCCATATGCGTGGATTTCTCATGTTTTGCTTCCCCGACACCAGGCCCTCTAACGGCCATCTTTGTCCTTCATTGATATACCAAGATAAAACTATAGAAATCAACGAATGGGAAGTGGGATGGCTGGGAGGGACAGTGTCGTCAATGATTACGGGGCCCTACTAAATATTAGGTTTTCTCTACTTCCCTTCGGGAATCAAACCTATAATTTAATAGGGGCCCTTCATCATTGACGACATCACCTGATGACCAAGACTGGAGGCGGAACATTCGTGACAATATCCTAACCTCAGGGAAAAAGAATCTGTATACAAAAATTTAAGTTTTGTTGTATGCAAACAATAGATATATACAAAATAGAAAAGATTTGCAAGCAGTGCGTGACACTAAGAAACTGCTTGCTCATGGTCAGATCTTTACATTAGATCGTATGCATGAAATATGGGACACACATGTGTTCCCTAGAACTATAACTCTGCAGAAGTTTTCGTTCCATTCTTAAAATTATTTGTAAACTAAATATATTTGTACCATCTGATAAAATGTACATAGTTCCAACTATGCTAGATATCTTCTTAGATTTAACATAACATTAAATAATGGACTCTAGAACCAGTCTTATCACAGCTCGTGATTCATCACAATCTCTAGGGGCAGAGTGGGATATGGACTATTCCGCAACCCCCCCCCCCCCCCCCCCCTTTGTAAACAAAAAATAAAAAAATTACCTAATAGAACATTACCTACTGTACCCATTCTCGTAAAGCTACACAGGTACGCTTTGGTTTATCTAGAGCGACAGACAGGTAACGTGTTAGGAACGTATGATTGGAAGCCCATAATTGAGTATTAGCAATGTCCTCTACCGGAATTTTTTTAAGAAATCTGAGAGAGACTGCCCATTTCCTGATATCGTGAGCCCTGCCTATCACGCCGGGATTACTTTCCCTAATAACGTCATCAAGCAAGGAAGCTAACTTTCTTCTCGTAACACGTCTACCTGTCTGGTTGACCCATAATGCACCTGGTTGGCGAGGATGCGCAGCCCTCATAAACTTAGTGAGTGCTTGCACAGGACATAAGAGGTGATGAGTAAGGCCCCTCTTCAATGCCGGGACGGAAAATTCAGAAAATACATGGTCAGAATGTTCGTTCTTAGGTATAAATGTGGGGGACGGCGCGATTTGTACACGATCGTGCTATCTCCCAAACCTAAGGCAATTAGGTTCGTTGCTCATCGCCGCCAGCTCAGATACCCTGTTCCCGGTGGCTAGAGCCATGATGGATACAGCCTTTTTCAAAAGTGAATCAAAATCCGGCGCATTATTATATTTGCGTGATTGAAGTACTGATAAGGCTTTGTCAAGTGACCAGGTAGGCATGAGCTGACGGGGTGGTGGGCGTAGCTTGCAACACGCCCTTATAAACCCTTTCTCCTCCGCCTGCAGTATGGAAAGGCCAGTGAGATAAAATAAGGGAGTTCCAATGGCAGACAAATTATTTTTTAAAGTGGTTACTGAAAAATGTTTCTGTTCGAATAGGTAGTCTAAATATTTGAAAATTAAAGCTCCTGAAACAGTCGTTTGCCGTGACTCTACAATCCAGGTTGTGAAGGTTTTCCAATGGGATTGATATTGTCTCATGGTAGACATAGTGTACTGGTTCATTAATTTATTAGTGACACTTTCCCCAAATTGAGCTAACCATTTGGCATTGTAAATTTCCATAAGGTAAAACTGAGTGAGGTCTGAAGGTTGCCAATCATTTCCAAGTGGAAATTGGAGACCGGGAGGGACACTGGGTTCCTGCACCACTGTTGCAATTGGTGGTACCATACCTGGGCTGGCCATATCGGCGCGATCATTGAGACTAGGCCCCGGTAACCCCTCAGCTTGTGAATTACTTTGCACATTAGCACAGAATCTGGTGGAGGAAAAAGATAGATTGACGTCCACCTGGTCCAATCTACCAACAATGCATCGGGCCCCCCTGCCGGGGTTACCTCCTGACGAGTGAGGAAGAGAGGGAGTCTGTGGTTCTCTTTGGATGCAAACAGGTCCACTTATGGACGGTACGGCTTTGCAATCATCTTGTCGAAGATGGCCTGTTTGATCGTCCATTCTACTAGTGTGCTCCGCCGGCGAGAGAGAGCGTCTGCCTAGACGTTCGCTACGCCGGGGAGATATGTTGCATGCAGGGATATGCCCAGCGATTCGGCCAGGGCAAAAATCTGTTCGGAAACTTTCAGTAACTCTCGAGACCTCACTGAGCCCTGTTTTTTAATACAATAAACTGCAGTTTGGTTGTCCATTCGGAACGCTATTGATTTGTTTTTCAAAGTTATGCCGTGATTTTGGAGAAAAAAGAGAGGGACTAAAAGCTCTTGCTTGTTGATATGCAACTGATTGTCCTCTGACCATGTGCCTTGCCCTTGATGGCCCAGGTTTGACTTGTAGCCCCAACCTAGTGCCCCTGAGGCATCTGTGTCTACCCATACAGTAGGAGGGGGAGAAACCCATGTCATTATTGAGTGGAGGAATTCCCGCTTGGTGGATTAATGGAGGAATTGGCCATAATTTCTTCTCCGGCAAGAGAGGGAAAACTTTGTTGCCTTCCAGGATTAATCGTTTGACTTTCAACCGGCCCAACTTCACTGTTAATTGTATCCAGTTGATAGAGCCGATCAGGGAATCCCACATCTTCCTGGTCGTATCCAGACTGTGGAGAAAACGGAACAGTTTCTTGCGAAATCTGTTTCGGTTGTCCACACTCAGAGTAAGAGTCAGATTGGCGGTATCCCAGACCAACCCTAATCACTGAATAGTCTGTGTGGGGACAAGGAGAGACTTCGCCAAGTTGACCTTGAACCCTAGGGTTTGTACATGAGCTAATACTTGGTTTACATGATCGTGACATAATTACATTGAGTTCGCCACTACCAGCCAGTCGTCTAGATACCAAAACACCTGTATGCCCTGGATTAATAAAGGCAAAAGGGCTTGCCGGACTAATTTTGTGAAAATTCTCGGTGCCAGGTTCAAACCGAAAGGCATTCTTTGGAAGACATAAGTCTCTTGCCTGACCCTCAGGGCAAGGAATTTCTGGAACCGCTTGTTTATAGGGACATGCCAATAGGCCTCTTTGAGATCGATTGAGCACATCCAACCTTGCGGCGGAAGTGCGAGCCTGAGTTGCTGTACTGTAAGCATCCTGAAGGATGAATTCTCTATAAATGTGTTCAGTTGCGAGAGATCGAGAACTGGTCGCATCTGCACACTATCCATTTTTGGCACTAAGAAGAGTCTTGAGGTGAATACTAGGTGATTGGAATTGACGGGGATAAGGACATGTTTGGATATCATTTCTTGGACTATAGCCTCCACCTCCTGAGACACACTGTTGCATTCCAGCGGCTGACGCAGTCGAGGCCGCCGAAGCCACCGCCAGGTGATTCCTTTGCTCACTAATTTCCTGGACCAAGTTTTCTTGGGCCAGGCCGAGCAGAATGAACGGAACGAACCCAGGTGCAAACTGGGCCGGTCCTTCAAGGCAACTCTCAAATCCTGTGCCTTTAACACCTTACGAGCGGCCTAGGCGGTAATTTATATGTACCGCCCAGCGGGGTGTTTTTACCCTAAATAGGGTTGATTACGTGATCATTTTCATGCCTAAATAAGACCCAGAGCGTAAAACAAGTATCTATCCCTGAAAGGGCATAAACAGAGCTTTCCAATGACACCCCAACCATCCTTGTACGACCGCTAGTTTTCTTGCAACGATCGCGCAACACGAGTGCAAAAACCATGTAATTAGGTAGTTTCCCTACATAATTCCCTGTGTAGCGAGTGTGTGAGGGTGGGGGAGGGTGGAATTCATGTCAGTAGGTCCGCCGCGGTGGTCTGGAGCAGTCATACGCTTGCTACTCTCCTGCTACCACTTATCTCTCTCTCTCAGCAACATTACGTGGTGAAAATGGCACACGACATAAGTTGTGAACTGCCACTTAGTCCAAATTTCTTTCACACGACATAAGTTGTGCGCCGCCAATAAAGGGTTAAGCATGGTACTGGAAGGCTGAGGGTATGGGTGGCTAGTTTTTGGAGGGGGAGACAGGTTGGTATCCGTGGGCTGGCAAGGTTTGGCTGACGATTGTCCCTGACTAACCTTTTGTGGGGCTTTACCTTTGTACCCAGAGTATTTACCTTGTTTGGACTTGTGCAGATTACCTCCCTGCTGAGGAGGGGGTCTGGGGTCCCTTGGTGACTGTTTTAGCATGTAGCTGGTACGGCTTGCTACCGCCCTTTGACTTATGAAAGGGCTTCTTAGCAGGGTCCTTCTGAGCTTGGGAGGTAACCTGCTTCCAACCATTAACCATATTAAACACAAGACTCCAAGTTTCTGAGTTAAGTACAGGGGCAGTAAGGACCGGCGAGAGAGTTACCTGGCGACCTATATCCGCCGGTAACTTTCTGACCAGATGGACTCTCAGATCTTGGCGGGCTCGAACCGCTTCCATGATCGTAATTCTGATGTCTCCTAAAGATTGAATGGAATTTTGTAGTAACAGTCTCCTAGACAAGTCAGTAGCTTTCCTAATTTGGGGGTCAGCTATGGCTGAAATAGTACGAGAAAGAGAGGCAGCGATCTGGCGACTAACTAAGTACTGAGAGAACATCCGGTAACATATCCGGTAACATATCCGGAACATATCTTAACTTGAAATCCCGCTCGAGGTGAGCAGCAGGGGGAGTAGAGAAAGGTTCATCTAGGGAGTGCAAGGAATCTTTGGACGCCGCAAGAAAGGCAAGCAAATCTGAGGACACTCCTTCTGCTTTGGCTACAGGCAAAGAAAAGTAAGCATGATTTTCTTGGGGAACCTGATGTGAAGACTTAGAAGTATTTGTAGCAGCAAAAACCTGAGCCTCTATCTCCCAATCTACCCAGGGGCCTAACCCAACCTGCTCCATCTGCAGGACTGGTGTATGCGTATGGTCTAAGACCGGAATTGTAGCCAATTCCGGCGTGAGAGCATTTAAAGCTTTGACATCGTTGACGCCATCAGCTTTTGACCAGTCCGCAAAAAGTTGTGCAGAAGCGGCGGGAGGGACTGCCGGGGCAGCTGTATACACAAAATATTCTGGATTGTAAGAACTTGGGATAGCTTTAATTGACACATCCAACCCTCTCACTGCCTCATCTTTAGCCCGAAACTTTCTACTCTTGTTAATTTCAATATGCCATCCGCCGGGGACCGGTAGTTCCCCTGAAACGGTAGGTTGAGCTAGTTGTGGGTTCTGTGGTGTCACGGGGACCCAAGAACAATCAGGGCCATAGAGGAGGGGCATGGGGCCCTTCTTCAGTGGAGCCCTATCTAAAGGAGGGGAAGTGATATCAGCAATAACCCTTATACTGGAGGCAGTAAGCGTAGCCGGCACTGTAGTGCCTGGAGCCGCAGCCACCACTGGGGTAGGAAATGATGGAAGAAAACCTGGGGAGTCTAGGGGCCTTACGACAGAAGGACTAGGGGCCACTGTTGGTTGACAAGCCGGGGGGTCAGAGGAGGTAGGGAGTTGATAATGTTGCATCACCTTATGCAATAAATCACTTATTTGATCTGAAGTAACACACTTACTGTGGGAGTCCCTGGATGAGTGGGAGCTTGCTTCAGAGTCTTCACCTGTGAGAGATTGGGGGGCCGGAGAGAACAGCACTTCCTCCGGCTACCTACTTAACTCAGAGTTCTCCTGTTGTACCTCTAATTCACGATCCGCCGGGGGCCATATTAAATCTGGAACCGATGATGGCAACATGTATATGTTACTGTCCTCGGCTCTTTCCTGATTTACGTTAAAAAGAGATTGAGATGGTTCAGACTGACGCCAGTAGACCCCTGCCACAAAGGGCTGGGAGTCTGGGATTACTTTTTTGTTTTTTCAATGTGATTGAGGGAGGCAAAAGGCAGAACTGCCTATAGCGAGTGCCTCCCCCATAGTTGAAAGAGTGACAGGGCCAAAATCAAGGGATGTTCGAGCCAAAATGCCTGGACACACAGAATTTGAAGCAATTTAAGTCATAGGAAGAGGGAAAGACTGATTCTGGGAGAGAGTTCCAGAGCTCAGCTGTTGAGTAGAAGAAAGTTTGAGAGTAACGTTTCACTCTTGGGTTGGAGAGTTGCACAGAGTAGGGGTGGGATTGAGTAGCAAGACGGGTACCACGTGCCCTACGTAAAGGAGGTGGTATACACTGGGAAAGCTCCGAGGAACACTGATTATTATAGTAGCGATAGAATAGCGAGAGAGATGCAACATTGCGGCGGACAGAGAGAGATTGCAGAGAGTTAGTGACTGGACGGGAGTTAATGATACGAAAGGCCTTCCTTTCAACTTTGTCTAGGAGAGCGGTGTGAGAGGACCCTCCCCACACATGTGAACAATACTCAATACAAGGATGCACTATGCCCCTGTACAGAGCAAGAAGCTGTGCAGGGGTAAAGAACCCCCTAAGGCGGTTGAGCACACCCAGCTTCTGGGAGGCTGCCTTAGCAAGACTGGTAATATGGTCCTTCCAACTGAGAGCAGAAGAAAAAGAGACACCAAGAATATTGAGAGAAGATGAAGGATTGATTTTTGTATTGTTGTTATCATCTACTTGTGACCCTGACGGATATCCCCTGTACTGGTCGGCCAGAACCCTCCTAGGGCCTGTCGACCAAACACTACGGGGTACATAATTCAATTTTGGTATGGCAAAGGTAACATTGGTAGGCACACTTAAAGATTGATCATGACTAGGTGTGGATTCCAGTACGTCTGCCCCTACTTCCGAGTCACCAGATTCGAGCTGAGGCGTGTCAGAGGTAGGGGTAGAGGGCGGTGGCTGAGGGGTGTCCCTCCGGCTGCCACTGCTTGCCTGACTCGTTGATCCCCCAGAGTCCTCTCTCCGGCGCTTGATAGACCGGGAAGACTCGGCGGAAGAGTGTCTAGACTGTTTGCGTGGGGATCTAGATCTTGACCTTGACTTCTGCTTAGGAGAGGGTGCTCTTCTCCTTTTGGCACGGTCGGAGGGGGGAACCTCGGTGATCTCACTCTCAGTGCCACTGCTACTACTCACTATCTCTTTGTTGAGGGCTTTCGACTTGACTTTGGGTCTGACAGATTTAGAGGTACCGGGTTTAACAAGGGGTGACTTTATAATTAGTTGGTCCCATAGAGCCTCATCATTACAGTGGAGCGCCTTATGGGCCGTGTCTTTGGCATAAGAATTTAACATAGATTTTATCTCTTGGAGTGCCGCCAAACATGATAAGTCTTTATTAGTAACTAACACGGTTTTCAAAATCAGAGCAAATTGAACAGCGTTTAGATAACCACAAGCCTCCAGAACGATTTTTTTTTTTTTTCTATGTGATTGAGGGAGGCAAAAGGCATAACTGCCTATAGCGAGTGCCTCCCCCATAGTTGAAAGAGTGACAGGGCCAAAATCAAGGGACGTTCGAGCCAAAATGCCTGGACACACGGAGTTTGAAGCAATTTAAGTCATAGGAAGAGGGAAAGACTGATTCTGGGAGAGAGTTCCAGAGCTCAGCTGTTGAGTAGAAGAAAGTTTGAGAGTAACGTTTCACTCTTGGGTTGGAGAGTTGCACAGAGTAGGGGTGGGATTGAGTTGCAAGACGGGTACCACGTGCCCTACGTAAAGGAGGTGGTATGCACTGGGATAGCTCTGAGGAACACTGATTATTATAGTAGCGATAGAATAGCGAGAGAGATGCAACATTGCGGCGGAGAGAGAGAGATTGCAGAGAGTGGTGAGTGGACGGGAGTTAATGATACGAAAGGCCTTCCTTTCAACTTTGTCTAGGAGAGCGGTGTGAGAGGAACCTCCCCACACATGTGAACAATACTCAATACAAGGGCGCACTATGCCCCTGTACAGAGCAAGAAGCTGTGCAGGGGAAAAGAACCCCCTAAGGCGGTTGAGCACACCCAGCTTCTGGGAGGCTGCCTTAGCAAGACTGGTAATATGGTCCTTCCAAATGAGATCTAAGCATTTCGCGCACTTAATGCATAGTTTGTGAGCAAAAATAGGCAACAGAGAGCAGGTAGGAGTAATGCATAGTTCAAACCGCGGCATGGAGTAGGAGTCACTCAGGAGCCTGGAAATAGAAAAAATTCAGGAATCAATGCTCATAAGGATAACCTGCGAGGTGTTACACATCCTATCTCGAGTCCGCCGGAAAATTAGCTATAGTGCACCACTACTCTAACCTTCCGCTGGACTCTGTATAAGCTGATTTTAAACTACTTACCTGTGACAAGTGTCACAGGCCCCTTGACCTTTAGTGTCTGATTATCTATGAAACAGTTTGCAAAACTAATCTTTCCACTCTTGTACACTCGACTTGTGGCGCCGCAGGGCGATAAAGTCTAGCCGTGTAGCCGGGTCAGTCAGGGCGAGTTAACTCGGCGGGCCGAGTTAGCAGCTCCCTTAGGAATGCAGTTCCGCCGGAAGACTGTGTTTCAGCCAAACCACGCCGGGATCTTTGATTGTTACTACCCGTTTTGAAGACGGATAACCTGGGCCCACAGCACGGGGCCGCCGGAAAAAAACAACCAAACTAAGATGAGGAGAGACAAGGCACAGCTCCACTCACCAAAGCCCCACACATAATACATCATAAAAATATAGGGACGTCTCCCCTACCCCCAAAACATGCAAACACACATGTTCAATTACTAGGGGTATACATAGGCATATAATAAAAATACAGAAAATTTAGCATCCTAAATTACCTGAAGCCTATGCCGGAGACCCCTAGTTAGGCTGACCACGAGGTACGAAGAACATCACAGGTAGACGACGCTCCAAAGACCCAGCAACAGCCCACAGACAAGGGGAGGCCCACCAAAGGGGCCTACAAGCAAAACACGAACTGTGGAAGGCGGAGCACAACGTGCAGGCACCCTTAAACCAGAGCATTTGCTGATTCTTGAATAATAGGACATGTACTTTCCTCAATACTGACAGTCTGTATCATGCCTTGTAGAGTGGTAGCCTCCTAGCTAAGGAATCACAAAAGCTAAAGGCGTAACACAATCATAATAAACAAACACACGCGGTACGAATATCCTGGGACACGTAGACACCTGTTACAATAGTATCCTAAATTTACACATACTTCCTGCGGACCTACCAATCTGGCAGCCGTGCTAGCTATTCTAAACCTTGTTACTACAACACAGATGTATACAAATGAGTAAGGACTCACTAGAAGCTCTGGAACGTCGAATAAGAAGAAAGAAACGATTGTGGGATAGACTAAAGGTGTTAAAAAAGAACAGGGGGTCTAGTATAGAAGCTAAAGAAGTGGATTTGGAACGTAGACAAATAAACAATAAAATAAGGTGGGAGACAAGGAGGGGGGTGAAGGAGAGGGAGAGAGAGATTGCAAAAAACGTGAAGGATAATCCAAAAATATTCTGGAAGTACATTCAGGAAAAGTTAACAAGAAGAGTAGGTATCCCATAACTGATAGGAGAATTGGATGGTATGAATAGAGAAGAAACTGATAAGGAGAAAGCAGAGGTGCTGGGCAAATACTTTGGGGAGGTACTAACAGTGGAGTCGGATGATGCAGTGCCTACTATTCCCATCAAACAGGCACCGGCACTAGAACAAATAGAGTTTTCCCATGCTAGAATAATAAGGGCTATAGAAAAAATGAACAGAAGTAAGTCCCCGGGACCGGATGGGATACATCCAAGAATCATAAAGGAAGGAGGTGAGATGTTAGTAGAGCCATTAAAAATGTTATTTGAGGTATCTTTTAATACAGGACAAATCCCAATGGACTGGAGAGAGGCGAACATAACAGCTATTTTTAAGAAGGGAAAGAGAAATGACCCAGGAAATTATAGACCAGTCAGTTTGACAAGTGCTGTGTGTAAACTAATGGAAACGGTAATTAGAGAAGGAATAATGGAGCATATGCAATCAAACCAACTTTTCAGTGGGAGACAGTTCAGATTCTTGCCAGGGAGGTCGACAGTACTACAGCTAATTAAAGTGGTAGATGATTGGATACAAATTCTGGAGGATGGTGATGTTATAGACGTGGTATATTGCGATTTTATGAAGGCCTTCGATAAGGTCCCACATAAACGGTTAATAGAGAAAGTTAGAAGCTATAATATAGGGGAGAAATGTGTGAAATGGATAGAAGCATTCCTGAAAGATCGGAGACAGAGGGTACTGGTGAATGGAATAGGCTCGGGGTGGAGGGAAATTACAAGTGGGGTACCTCAGGGATCTGTGTTGGGACCACTACTGTTCGTTATATTTATCAACGACTTACCTGAAGTTATAACTAATGGAAGTGAGATATGCCTGTATGCGGATGACACTAAGCTGTATAGAAGAGTGAGGAGTAAGGAAGATGTGGGTTTGCTTCAAGGAGATGTGGAGGGCATGAAGGGATGGTCTGAGCATTGGTTAATGCCTTTTCATCCAAAAAAATGCAAGTACATGCGGATTGGGATAAGCAAGATAGACAAGGTAGGATACAGTATGTATGAAGCGATGGGGGAAGTTAATGCAGAAAAGGATATAGGAGTAGTGATAGACAATAAGTTAAATTTCTCAGAACATTTAGCGGAAAAGATAAACAAAGCCAATAGAAATGTAGGGCTGATAAGGAGGACATTTGTGTCACTTGACGAAGAAATATTCAGGAATCTCTATACAGCGCTGGTTAGGCCGCACCTGGAATAAGCGAACCAGGTGTGGGCTCCATATATGGTAAAGGATATAGAAGCAGTGGAGAAAGTGCAGAGGAGAGCTAGCAAGCTAGTATCAACGTTGAAGAACGCGGGCTATGAGCAGAGGTTGAGGACACTAGGGCTTCCGACACTGGCATATAGGAGAAAGAGAGGGAATATGATAGAGACTTTTAAGATAGTGTCAGGAATGTATGATGAGGATGTGTGTGAAGGTATCTTCTTGATGCGGGAGGGAACAAGAACGAGAGGACACTCTAGGAAAATTTACAAAGAAAGAAATAGGCTTGAAAAGGCAAAGAACTCATTTTGTGATAGAGTGGTAAATGAGTGGAACGCAGTGCCCCAGTATGTAGTCGATTCCGAATCAATAAGGAAGTTTGAAAGTAATCTTGATAAAGCATGGGGAAGACAAGATTTGAACTTTGATTATAAAACAAAAATACAGAATAGTAAAAATGTTGCGTCTGCTACCGCCGCCGCCAACACCGTGAACGACCGCAGCAGTGCAAAGTACTGGCACTGAGCTGGATACACAGGCCTAGTTTTTCCAGAGGATCTACTGTAAGAAACTGTAAAAATGAAGCGGAGCGCGGCGAGAGCCTTGTTGACAACATGGCCGCGGAAGTTGAAAGGACGAAGATGGCCGCTAGAGGGCCTGGTGTCGGGGAAGCAAAACATGAGAAATCCACGCATATGGCAAGTCATATGATAACAGATATTATTATTATTATTTTGTTTATATTTTACGGAGTTTTTTTTCTGTACGGTACCCGATCAATGACGATCCCATAAGGGAATTAGGCGTGCAAATATGACGAGTACTCCATGATAACTTCCGCTCGGGATATTCAAAATGCTGGCGCGGGATGTTGAATGGAGACTATTATACTAATAGGCGATGTTGTCAATGATGAAGGGGCTATAAATATATATTATATATTATTATATATATATTATATATTATTATATTTTATTATATTATTATTATATGATATATTTACTTGTATATAATGCTATAATGACCGATATATTTATATACAGTGTATGGTATATGTGCAGTAGTGAAAAAAGTTACCCATGGCTTCTTCGTCTTCATAATATCAAATACTGAGCGATTTGTATGTGTAAATAATTGTTGGTTTCGTAATTAACTTATAAGTTGTACTGATTCATAGAAAGTGACACACCTTTAAGGGGATGTTATCGTTTGCTCCCTAGACCTGTAAGGGGATGTTATCGTTTGCTCCCTAGGACCTTTAAGGGGATGTTATCGTTTGCTCCCTAGACCTTTAAGGGGATGTTATCGTTTGCTCCCTAGACCTTTAAGGGGATGTTATCGTTTGCTCCCTAGACCTTTTAGGGGATGTTATCGTTTGCGCCCTAGACCTTTAAGGGGATGTTATCGTTTGCTCCCTAGACCTTTAAGGGGATGTTATCGGTTGCTCCCTAGACCTTTAAGGGGATGTTATCGTTTGCTCCCTAGACCTTTAAGGGGATGTTATCGTTTGCTCCCTAGACCTTTAAGGGGATGTTATCGTTTGCTCCCTAGACCTTTAAGGGGATGTTATCGTTTGCTCCCTAGACCTTTAAGGGGATGTTATCGTTTGCTCCCTAGACCTTTAAGGGGATGTTATCGTTTGCTCCCTAGACCTTTAAGGGGATGTTATCGTTTGCTCCCTAGACCTTTAAGGGGATGTTATCGTTTGCTCCCTAGACCTTTAAGGGGATGTTATCGTTTGCTCCCTAGACCTTTAAGGGGATGTTATCGTTTGCTACCTAGACCTTTATCAAGCTTTAAGGGGAGGTTATCGTTTGCTCCCTAGACCTTTAAGGGGATGTTATCGTTTGCTCCCTAGAACCTTTATCAAGCTTTGAAATCACCTGCAAGATCCCCCTTCGAGTTTGTACATTTGTGTATTAGCTCACCAGGAAAAGATCGACAAGTAAATACCACGAAAAGTCTTTATATTAGCAAATAAATGGAGCGAAGTCTCAAAATCGCCAATCTAGTGGGGCAAATGTCTAAATATTTTAAAACTAATGGGGCTAAACAAGAGGGAGAGGGAAGTCCATACAAAACCAAGAACTTCCCCCTTAATGTAACTACATTATATGTATATAAAAGGTCATAGTCGGTGGCAACGTTCAGCCTCTTAACCCTTAAAAGATATGATCACGCATTGTGTTTATGCTTCCAGACTATTATTGGACGATTTTATTCAGATTACAAAGGGTATCAGGTAGACAGACTGAAACCGGACATTTCTACATAATGCTATGTTGAAATTATTGACCACTTGCGATCTTCAGACAAAATTGAAGTTGGAGTTGTAAACTTCTAAAATTAGCTGAAAACAAAACTATATTAGAGCATGATGGATAGCAAGTTTACTGAATATGATAAATGTATTTATATATGAACTATAAACAAATTTCAGCAAGTAATTATGCTTAACCCGGGAGCTGCGGGGAGACTCTTAAGAGTTCCCCCGGCGCACTGCGGGTAGACTCTTAAGAGCAGAGACTTTGAACACGTACCAAAACCGCGCGTTTATAGCCAGGCGGCTGAAAATTGGTGTGGGTATAGTACTACATGTCAACTCTCGATACCACCCCGCCAAACGCTCGCCCCGCACTCGTGCAAGCACCACCGCGCCAGTAACCACGCACTAGTCATGGAGCCTACACTTCCCTCACTCTCGCTCCCTGATGACACAACCAGCCCTCCTTCTGGTGGTGTTAGCCGCCGTGGAAGGCAGAGGGTGGCTGCCAAAGACCCTAGCTACCAGTACGACAACGCCCTACAGCTCAGAGGACGAATCACCAGCACCAAAAGCACGTAAAACCGTGCAAGCAGGGCAATGGCACAGAGGTCATTGGTCTTTCGGGACACTGCCACCACGACCCAGGCCACTGCAACAACCACTACCACCACCACTGCCACCACTGCCACCCCTGCCACCCCTGCCACCCGTACCAGCGACGCAGGAGGCCGCCCTAGGGCTGCATTACCTGCGGGGGCAGGAAATGAAAGGCACGGGCGTAGGGAAAAGAACCCGTACGCCAGCCACAGTGCCCCTACCACCACCAACACCACCAGCCGCCCCTGGCCCGGCTGCCCCTGCCGCCCCTGCTGCCCCTGCCGCCCCAGCCGCCCCTGCTGCCCCTGCCGCCCCTGCCGCCCCTGCCCAAGGAACAGGGGAGGGGGAGGGGAAGGGGAGAGGGAAAACGACTGGGAAAGCGACTGCTGGCCCTGGTGTCCCTGCCGGCCCTGCTGCCCCTGCCGCCCCTGCCGCCCCTGCTGCCCCTGCCGCCCCTGCCGCCCCTGCCGCCCCTGCCCAAGGAACAGGGAAGGGGAAGGGGAAAGGGAGAGGGAAAGCGACTGGGAAAGCGACTGCTGGCCCTGGTGTCCCTGCCGGCCCTGCTGCCCCTGCCGCCCCTGCCGCCCCTGCTGCCCCTGCCGCCCCTGCCGCCCCTGCCCAAGGAACAGAGAGAAGGGCGACAGGCACCACCATCATCTTGCCATCAAGTCCACGCACCACTGCTGCCCCTGCCGCCGCCGCCCCTGCCGCCGCCGCCCCTGCCGCCGCCCCTGCCACCACCTCTGCTGTCCCTGTCCATAAGACTCCCGCACGTGCCAAATTGACCCGGAAAACTCTTACACCATCAAAGTATGCCGCCCTGCTGTTTGATGGTGATTCGCAGGACATTGGCAGCCCGGGTTTCGACGACGAAGCCCTAGCACGGGACCAAGGGTGGGGGGATTTGGGAGTGGACAGTGGAAGTGAGTCCGACGTCGGTGACGAAAACGAGGAAGGGCATCGTCTGTCGAGTGAAGAGGAGGGTAATGATGATGAAGTGCTGTATCTCGACCATGGAAGCGATATTTCAGACGCAGAAGAAGACGCAGACGACATTCCGATCCCTGGCATGCCTTCGTTCGATTGGTCTGACGGGGTCAATTTTGTACCTGACGTGCCCCAGTTCAATCCTGGGACGTCAGGAACAACTGACGACTGGCCCTGTGATGATCAAGCGAACGAAAGCGACTTCTTCCTCGCTTTTTTCGACATGGAGGTAATGACGTACATCGTTGCCCAAACAAACGCCTACTACAGGTGGGTGTTTGGCAGATTGGACGTCCTTTCTCCAAAAGCGAGAATACGAGGCTGGGTGGATACGACTGTGGCAGAATTTCTGACGTTCTTTGCCTTGTTGTTCCTCATGCCTCTGATCAAGAAGCATGTGTTGGAACACTACTGGAAGCACGACCCTCTCATCGCCACCCCAACTTTCAATAAGTTCATGACTCGTGACAGATTTTTGTTGCTGCTAAGATTAATGCACTTTGCAGACAACGAAAATCCTAACAGGATTGACAGGATATGGAAAGTTCGGGATGTGTTCACCATGTTGTTGGAGAGGTATAGGAAATACTTTTACCCCTTCCTCAATTTGGTGATTGATGAGTCGCTCGTGCTCTTCAAAGGACGTCTTGTTTTCAAGCAGTATATCCCCTTGAAGAGGCATAGGTTCGGAATCAAGCTCTTCGTGTTGTGCGACTGTGAAACTGGAATAGTGCTTGACATGACCGTGTATACAGGAACTGACATTGACGTACCGAAAGCCGCTGCCAATGACCCCATGGGCATGTCAGGTGCCATCGTCAGGAAAATGTTGGCACCTTACCTGGGCAAAGGCCACATCATCTACACTGACAACTGGTATACTTCTCCTGCTCTCTGCCAGTTTCTTTATGACAACAAAACGGGGTCATGTGGGACTGTCAGAAAGACAAGAAAGTTTATGCCAAAGTTCACAGGTGATGTCATTCCTCTCACAGATGCCTCCTCCAGTGACACACCTTCAGAAGACGACCTGGCCCAGGAACACCGCGAGAGGCATGTGCGAAGAAGGCGACGAAAGGGGCAGAAATACAAGCAGCTCGAGAAGTGTGGGAAACTGATAGCCCTGAAGTGGAAGGATAAGCGAGACGTTCCACCTGCTTTCCACCGTCCACACAGGTGCCCAGGTGGATTCTGGCAAAATCCACTACCGAACCAGGAAGACAATCTACAAGCCCGACATGGTAGTGGACTACACCAAAAACATGCGCCTGGTGGACAAGTCCGACTGTCAGGTGTCAGGTGTTTGATTGTCCTGAGGAAGACTGTGAAGTGGTATCACAAGCTCTTCCTCCACCTAGTTGACATAACGATGCTGAAACGCCTACAACTTGTGGTTGGTGAAGAAGGATATGGCACCAAACCAGAAGCTGAAATTCCGGGAGTTCGTGTACAACGTCTCCTACCAACTCCTGGAGAAGTATGCCACCACCACTCACAGACGTACGGCATGGCGTGGGGATCACGTTCCTGACCGCATCCAGCTGGGTGTCGAAAGACACTACACAACCAACACCGAGCTGATTGGCACTCGTCACAGGCAGGTGCAGTGCACCGTCTGCAGCTCCAGTGTGAGGAAACCCCATGTGACCAAAAGAGTCACCTCAATGTGCGCCGAGTGCAAAGTTGCACTCTGCCTGGGTGATTGCTTCAGGGACTACCACACCTTCAAGAACTACTGAGTGCGGGCCCCTGCCCTGCCCTGCCCTGCCCTGGACTCGCCCCGTGCCCTGCCCTGGACTCGCCTCCTGCCCTGCCCTGCCCTGGACTCGCGCCCTACCTTACCTGAACCTGACCTAATTGATCACGCTACCTCATAATGTAACATATATATTATATAATGTATAAGTTCCAAAGATGTCCCTGTGATATAGCTTTTACATTATATAATTGTATGTTTCATTATTTAGTTTATAAGTTTCAAAGATTTACATGTAATATGCCTTATTTTTTTAGTATATCAATATATATGTTTGTTATTAGCCTAAGTAATGTGTATATAATTATTTTCTTACCTCAAATGAATTGTACAAAAATAAATATGTTTCAATAAATCATGTCAAACCTACTATGATAATAAAATAAAACAATAAAAAAAGAAAAAAAGAAAACAAGGTCATGTCAATTGTATTCTTACAATATGATATATTCTATGAATATTTCATATTGTTTGAATACAATGGCATGATCTTGTAAAAAAAAAAATTTATAAAATTGTTTCTAGACAATATAAAACCTTCCCCATAACCCCCTCCTGGATTCGATCCCACTACCCTACGACACTTTGAGTTTCCAGTCCGCGACCTTAACCAACCATGCCACAGGAGCTCATACCAAATATCACTCAAACTTCGTGTCTACAATCGAAATGACAATTAACAAAAAAAAATGAATTATCCCACCAATTTACGTTTGTAAATTGATGGGATTATCAATTATATCATGCCAAGGTTTATAATAGTTTGTCTCTGTCAAGAATTAGTAATTATATAACTTTATTCTGTCAAAAATTGCCCAAACACTCAGCAAAATTGCCCCTCTCAGTGTGACTCCACTCATTTTCACACGGTCAGGCGGTCACGAGGTGACCCTTGCCGCTCCTTGATTCTCCAGCTACAGCAGCTCTGTCTGGGAACAAAATTGGTATAAATACAATAATGGATAAAAAACTCTTCACAAATACATTTGTATTGTATAATATTGTAAATAAAAATGAATAATAACTGTGTGGGTGTCGAAAATTGCTCAACCAGCTTTCTTATGTCTCGCCTACGCGCGTATATTGGATTATACATAGTCATGACTGTCATCAAAATAATTGCAGTAGGTCTCGAATATACATTTAGATTGCATATTACTTCGAAATAAATAAGTAAACGTTTCTCTGGTGGCAATCTACCCTTTCGCAGGTGTAAGGAGACACCAGTCTATATTTAGCCCTCTATCACAACAGGCAATCTGCCTGTGTTGACTCAGCACCGTCGCTGGTGGTCTATAAATATAGTACTTTATTTACAGTCAATGGCCTACATGTTTCTGTGGTACTTCACATGTGTCTAAATGCAATGTCTGCTTGCATAAAAATGCAATTCTGAAGTCCATTTATATGTACGACATACGCATGTCTCAGTTTCTCTCTCTCTCTCTCTCTCTCTCTCTCCATTCCTGACTCATGTTATTGTAGACCTGTTGATGGCAACGAACACCAGCCATCTGGTAGACATAAGGGTCAAAATACCAAACATCAATACGCCTGGGGCGCCTCCACAATTATCACTAAGCTGGTTATCTATCTAGAGATCTGCCTGACTTCCATCTCTCCACGACTCACTCACTCACTGCACCCCTGCATGCCTCCCTCCCACCCACCCACCCACCCCCAACCCCCCCTTTCAGGCTTCCGTCTGCTAGAAACACATTCACAATTTGCGTAAATATCCGATCAATTGGGCTTTATGCGGTATATTCCTTGTTATATGGGACGGCTACATATGTACAAACTTCTTTATTATAGCATGAGAGTGCTCTAAATACAAGATTGACGTGATATTTATGGCGTAACACACCCTCTCCCCCTTTCATTCCCACCACAACTCACTCACAACCTTGGTTCACCGCATAGAAACTCATTGATAATGTGCGTGAAATATCGCATGAATTGGTTTATATGCGGTATATATTTTGATATATGGCACGTATACATACGTACAAGTCTGTATTATAGCGTGACAAGTGCTCTACGTACAAGATATACGTGATATGTATGGCGTAACCCACACTCTCAGCTCATAAATTGCCGCCAAACCTCCAACACATCTTCATTCCCGCCTAAATATTCTCTTATAATTCCCTTATATATTGCAATTTTTGGTCACTATGAGCATATTCATTGTTATATGGGTGCCCTACACATGTATACATACTCTAAATAGCCTAAAAGGGCTCGAAAAAGGAGATATACGTGATAATACGCGGTAACCCACCCCCTCCTCCCTCTCCTTCTATCCCCTGCGCGCGTAAATATTCGGCAGGGAAATCTCGCCGCTCGATGACAATCTAGCCGCGCGGTGCCATTCGCTCCACATTTTTCAACTACGGACCGTTCCCCTACCCCCCCCATACATTTTTTGGGGGGTCAAATATATATGGGCCGATGCACGCAAACATTCCCTACACGATGATGTACTTTTTATCGAAATTGGCAATAGGTCCCAAAATCATCATAGGTGCGCACAGTCTTACCCTGTAGAAAACCCCCTGTGCGCCGCGGAGAGGTTAATGTTGAAAACCACAACCTAAACTTCCTTATAGCCTAAAAGTCGCAAGGCGTGAATTGGGAATTACCCATGAATTGACAATTACTCTTCCACAGTGCAGACATTCTGATATTGGTTTATTTTCATAATTCACATTCTATAACTTTTCACACCGTTATCAACGGCTGGTTGGTGAAGTACAGAGCGTCTTAGAGTCTAACCTCAGTCATCCCAGGGTCGACCCCGCTCAACGCGTCAAAGGAGTTTATTTTTGTTTCACCCAAGTATTGATAAATACGCTCAATGTAATGAAAAATAACCCTTTTTAGTACCGGTAGCATCTTATTCACATATATTTGGCTAATATTAGACGATGTATGCAGATTAAAAAGGGTCTTCAGCAATTGACTGTCTCAGATCCTTTATGGTGTGGTGAAATTAATAAACAATCGTTTATAGAGTGTCCTGTTCATTACTTAGGGGTTCTTTTTCATTACTCAGGTGCCTCCTTCTCATTACACAGAAGATCCCCACTTTTCATTACTTTGGTGACGCCATTTCATTACTAAGATGAGTCTCATATTCTTTTCATGACAAAGGGCCTCCGTTTCAATAGTTTACTCAGGAGTCTTACGGTCACCTTTTCGTTACTTTGGGCACCCTATTTTCATTACTAAGGAACTCTTTATCCCAAGGTTAAGACCTTGGGATCTGTCAGTGGCCACCTAACTAATACTAGACGATCTGTCCTGTCTGTTCGGTGGCCACCTAACCAGTCACTGTCTGACCAAGTCTTGTATTAACTCAGGACTCGATCAGACAACCAGGCAGTGAGGCTCTCACCTCTTACCGCCCGGCTGTGAACTGGGTAATATATTATTATGCTTCGGGGGTATTTCCGCATATTATTTACGTTTGTTACCATATTATACCCATATTAAGGTAAACAGGTAATGACAATTAATGTATTGTATATTTCTTGTGATCTAACATTAACATGCGATATATTTGCAGACGTGAACTTTGTTTGATAAATACAAGAAGATTCACGATTGAGAGCTCACACTGCTCCAGACAAGACTGTCCAACATCTTATTATCAATAACACTAACATTACCATATGATTATGTTTATACATATTATGGGTTGTATTCCCTTAGTTTATATAAGATTTTGTCCATTTGTTCTTTCATCAGAAAGTTATAACTAATTTTTGAAGTATGCCAATGAATTAAAGGGTTAAACGTAATCATAATATGGTATTCGTATGTGAAAAGTTTCCTGTATGTATTATGATGTATAGTTTCCTGTATGTATTATGATGTATAGTTTCCTGTATGTATTATGATGTATAGTTTCCTGTATGTATTATGATGTATAGTTTCCTGTATGTATTATGATGTATAGTTTCCTGTATGTATTATGATGTATAGTTTTCTGTATGTATTATGATGTATAGTTTCCTGTATGTATTATGATGTATAGTTTCCTGTATGTATTATGATGTATAGTTTCCTGTATGTATTATGATGTATAGTTTCCTGTATGTATTATGATGTATAGTTTCCTGTATTATTATGATGTATAGTTTTCCTGTATGTATTATGATGTATAGTTTTCCTGTATGTATTATGATGTATAGTTTCCTGTATGTATTATGATGTATGTCCTGTATGTATTATGTATAGTTTTCCTGTATGTATTATGATGTATAGTTTGTAGCTAAATACAATCCGGCTAAACTATATACTATTATTATAACAAACTATATACTATTATTATAACAAACTATATACTATTATTATAACAAACTATATACTATTATTATAACAAACTATATACTATTATTATAACAAACTATATACTATTATTATAACAAACTATATACTATTATTATAACAAACTATATACTATTATTATAACAAACTATATACTATTATTATAACAAACTATATACTATTATTATAACAAACTATATACTATTATTATAACAAACTATATACTATTATTATAACAAACTATATACTATTATTATAACAAACTATATACTATTATTATAACAAACTATATACTATTATTATAACAAACTATATACTATTATTATAACAAACTATATACTATTATTATAACAAACTATATACTATTATTATAACAAACTAGAGTCTGTTCATTTAAACCAGATATCCGAGGTCCCGGGAAAATAGCTCAAATAATATTTCTTCACAATCTTACTTAATAACCGATATACACGAAAATAGCTTACAGTATTAACATTTTACTGTTGGAGATATGTATTTACAACTAGGACGAAGTGAGTGAAAAATATGACCGAACGTCTGGAAGGTAAACAAACAGTGACGATGTTATACCCTTGCCCAAGCCGACCTCCGTATATTTATGTTTCTTATAGAGAAGGTGATGAAAATAAGTCAGGAAACTATATTATAAGTGCCATTTTAAGAAACATACGATTACCTTTAATTGAAGAAACTAATATATATACCGATATATATATATATATATACGGTATATATATATATACATACTGTATATATATATACATACTGTTATATATATACATACTGTATATACAGTATATGCGTGTGTGTGTATCTGTGTGTGTGTAGAATATCTCACAAATACGCGTTAGTTACATTAATAATTGATAGGCTTCAGCCAGGGTTTGAACTTCAGTCAATCAAAAGGACATCCAACGCCTTAGTCCACTCGGCAATGG